>VXBI01013442.1:32001-45526 GCA_013397375.1 Toxostoma redivivum | reverse complement strand
GAGAAAACTAAAGAGCTCAGATTTATTCCACCTCGGGCACACGAACTGCCAGACAAGAACTTTTATACATCTCGGGGAAAAAAACAAAACAGATTCCCAGACTCTTCTCTGTGGAGCTACACCTGTGGAACCGCTCCTCTCCACTGTGGAGCTGTGCCCGTTGAGCTGCTCCTCGCCAGGAGGAATGCCCATGGAGCCGCTCCTCGCCGGGAGGAATGCCCGTGGAGCCACTCCTCTCCTCTGTGGAGCTGTGCCCATGGAGCTGCTCCTCGCCAGGAGTAATGCCCCTGGAGCCACTCCTCTCCTCTGTGGAGCTGTGCCCCTGGAGCTGCTCCTCTCCTCTGTGGAGCTGCACGGGCCCCAGGCCCGCAGACAGTGTTGGTGCTGCTTGACCCTCCAGTGGTGACGCCCGCTGCTTCTCTCTGTTCCCTGTCTCACCCCAGCGCTTTTTATTTCCCTTCCTCATTTTCTGTCTTTTCTACTTCTCTTTGGTAGGGCAACGCCTTTTTTGTTATCAATAAATAGTTCTCAGATATAATATTGCCTCGTTTGACTAAATTTCATCCTAGAGCTTCCCTTTTAAAAGAACTCCCCGTAGTTCCCCATAGTGCAAAATCACTGCTGACTGAGGGCTTAATCCATTACCCAGACAAATCAAAGGAAATTCTAAATAATTCTAATTTCACAGGCTGAGGTGAGAACTCATTATATTCTTGGAAAAACTCAAATTGCAAAAGAATGCCAGTGTGAATGATGTGAAAGGAAACAAGCATTCAGACATTGCCATGGACTAGAATGAAGAACTCTTTTTAAGTTTGGAAAATTAACCTACTGACTGATACCTGTATATTTGGAGCTCGACTTTGCTATTATTCCTGCATTTGCATATCTTACTTTCTCTACGTTTAAATACGTTTCTGACTTCAGTCTTTGTGGGTTTTTAAGCTTATTTTTAGGCTCTAGGACCTAATCATCCTTCAACCAAATCTTACTCTGGCTGTTGATAGTTTATGTCTATAATTCTAAAGGCACTGGTTTCTCAAAGATAACTTTCCTGTGCAGGAGCAAAGCATAATTATAAATTATAAAGTGTTGAAATAAAAATATATTTAGCAATGTAGTTATAGCTAGCCTTCGAGTTCAATGCTGATAAGGAATTCTTCTGCAGTGGAGTGAAAAAGTTTCATTCCGAGTCTTCCCTTGAAGGCACTCCAGAGAACTCTGTAGGCATACATCATGAATCTTACCTGGTGTCATAACCAAATCTTCAAGGATAATTATTGTGTAAGAAATCACAGTCTCCACAACAACTGTGCTTGTTTTGAAAAAGTAAAGGGCAACATATTGAGTAAGAAGTAAGAATAAGACTATCAAAAGTGTAATGATGTTTTCTTCATTCCTTTCTTTCCCCTAACCAGACCCAGCACAAGGAGAAAATAAGGTGACTTGACTACATATTCTACAATAATCTGAAGGTTATTTATTTTCTGCAAGGGTATTTTTAGAAATAATTTTTGTTGTAGATTTAAGGAATTGTGACAAAAATTTATTATGAGGATAGATGGAGAAAGTTAAATACAGAGCACAATTAGGTTATTACGAGAAATTCTAAAAATTCAGTTAGCTTCATTATTTATAGGTCTGCCTGTGCAAATGTAACTAAAAAAAAAATCACCCTTTTTAACTTTTTTTTCAGAAATATGTGCCATGGATCTCTACTTAGACAATGTCATGTTAGAGTTTCAATACTTTTAATATTTTATCCTTGGGAATAATTAAGTCAAACATAGTTAAGTTTATGATATCTTAATATACATATAAACGTTTATTATTCAGAGAAAGAAAATAAGCAAACCCAATTAATTTTATGACTTAGAATGTAAGCTGATAGAGGAAAGATTTACAGTCAAATTCTGTCTCTAAAGAACATTGAGGTATTTTATCTTAAATAAGCTAGCACAGAAGTGAGTGTTACTTCTCCCAAATCAAAGATAGAACTGTTGGAAAAGTCATGCTCATACACGTTACTCTTCAGCTTCCAATTAGCATTTAATTATTTGATGCAAAATGAAGCTCTCACAGACAGAAGAAGATAGACTTTTTTTATCTAGCATTCCCTTTAGACTGTAAGGCTGGGTGTATAAGAGGAAAATGAAAACTCAGATTATTAATCATACATATTTACTCTAAATTCGAACTATTAAATCACAAAGACTGAAATTCTTAAGATTTCAACTCTTTATAGAGCAAAATACTGGCAGAGATATCTAGACTCCATGAGAAAATTAAACCCAGGGAGCTGACTTGGAAAAGTCAATACCCAGAAAAAATATTTTATTAGAGTTATCCTGCAGAACTCAATGTCTTTCTGTTGCTCACTAGCAGGTAACTTAATGTTGGGGATTGGTTTTTCCTTTCCTCTCTGCGTGTGGAATTTCTTCCCATTGGCAAGCTAAGGGACATTGATGGCTGGGTCCTTGAGACCTTGGCATGGGAGGAGGGAGAGCCTCCCTGCTTTTTTGGGAGTTTCTCTCTGAAGGTGGGGGAAGGGCCAGTGGTTAGAAAATTAGAAGCAGGTAAAGGAGGCTGGGAGGGAGTTGCTCATTTGCTCTCGCTTTTGACTTCGGAGGATAAAGGTCATTGCTACACCTCCTCCCACCATCCCGCCATCCCGCCATCCCACCATCCCGCCATCCCACCATCCCAACACTGGGAGCTGCTTCTTCTAGTGTTGGACCCCGCAGCCCTGCTAACATACTCTCCTGCTTCATTTTGCTATCTCCAAGCATCCTGCTGGAGCAGGACCGACACTGCTCCAAGGATTTAATGAGCAGAGCCTCTCCTCCACCATTCCCATCCAGGACACAGCCGCCAACACTCCCATCATTCCTGCAGTTGTGCGGGATCACTACGTCTGCAAATCTGTCAACTGAGCTCCACCACTGAGCCTGCCAGAGCTCACTGCCAGCGATGAGGGCAACTGCACCAGAGGGAAGGGTGCCTGTGGCAGAGAAGGACTGGAGCTGGATTACTGTCCTATTTTGTTGTTAATTTCATAGTTTTAGTTTTGTTTTGCCTTGTTATATATATTTGTAAAGAACTGTTATTCCTATTCCCATATCTTTGCTTGAGAGCCCCTTAATTAAAAAATTTTACTAATTCAGAGGGAGGGATTTTTATTTTCTCCATTTAAAGGGAAGGCCCTGCTCTTCCCTAGCACACATGTCTTTTCAAATCAGGACACTTAATAACTACCAGCACATGGTTTTGGCTTTAAGTACCAGATTTTGTATACATAAGATGGAAAGGCTGACTTAAAAGGCCTGAAATTGATCTTAAAAATTGTTTAGAATTCTGCTGAGTACCTTGGCTTCAGTGTTGGGTGGCTTTTCCTATGCTTGTATAGGTCTAACTCTGAATGCAAGTCCTGCAGACAATCTTAATGTTTTAATCAACTGAAGCAGAAATGCAAACCTACTTAAGCCCTACAGGCTTGTTGCTATACAATGTTATATTTCCAAACAATGATGCCCAGAAACAGGTTTAAAGCTATCTATCTCAGTACAAACACTGAAGCAAATGTAGCTTGAGAACTGTCTCAGGTCAATGACTGAATAAGCTGAAATGAAATTAACTGCTAATTTAAAAACAATAGTAATGGGACTCTAAATGATGTGACTCTAAAACTGTTTTTTGGAATTTTCCATTCCTTTTCCCAAGTAAAATTTTCTGAAAGTTTTTCTGGCAATTTTCTCTTACTTTACAAATTTAAAAAAAATTTTTGTCCTTTCATGAAATGTTGGAGAATGGAATCAGAATATTAATACTTTTTTTATCTGTATAGAGTTTTTTTTCACATGGATCTGTTAAAATTCTTTGCCTCAAAAAGATGAAGTTTGTCTATTTCATTATTCAATAGCCTAACCTGAAAAATTTCACAAAAAATGGGCTTACAACCATAGGCTCTAAGAAATATTCATCAAACTACACATCTTTTTGGTTAAAAAACCGAAAATTGCTAAAATTATGATTCTTGTCTCAAAATAATTGCATTTTTCTTTTCCCAGCACATTTAACAAAGTATGGTTTTCAGCATTAATTTGGAACCTTTGCTTTTTTCCCCACCTTTGGGACTAGAGAATGCAGCACATGAGAGAAAGAGGTCTTCCGAATAACAACTAGCCGCAGAATCGGAAAGAAATCCATCCCTGAAAGATATTGATTTAATTTCAATAAAAACACATTAACTACTTTTTGAAACACAGAGGCTCAAAGAAATTCAGGAAAAAAAGGGGAAGAATTTTTGCAGATTTTTCTTCTTCCTACAAAAATATCCCCAACAGAAATAGATCAATATTTTTTCACTTATCTCCCTGTCCTGGTTTCGACCTGAACAGAGTTCAATTTTTTTGCAGTAGCTGAGAGGCAGCAGAGCCTGGACTCACATGGATGTATCTAGGTTTTTATTTAATACCAATTTTTATTTTTTACCAATTCATGTCATTGCTGAGGAGTGGAAGCAAGAGCCTGTCTTGTCTGGGAAGAAAGGCATGGCTTTGGGTAGAACAAAAGCATGGCAGCGTAGGGTAGGGAATCCATCCACTGTCGATTGTGTCCATGGTGAATATTTTTGCATGTGAATTGCCTTCTTTTTGCAGGCTTTTAGTATTAATATTGTTGCTGTCACTTTTCCTTTTCTTATCTTCAGTGCTGTTTCCAGTAAATTGTACTTACCTCATCCCACAATCTTTGCCTTTTGTCTCCCACAGGAGGAGGGGAGAGAAGCAGCATGTGGTTTTTTATTGGAATATTAAATTGGATAATGTCATTCCTAAAGGACTTTGACAGTTCTGAGGAAGACTGGGACAAGCAGTTAATGATGTAAAGCTGGAATCAGAAGGATGTGTTAGTTTTCTTTGTTCCTTGTGTTTCTGAAAAGTGCATGATTTCTTCATCAAACTGTGAAGACAACATTGCATAGCTTAATGTAAATATTGTATATCTGCCACCTTCCCACACTCGAGAATCATCATTTTTCTAATAATATCTGAAAACAGGGATTTTCAATGTTAAAACTTGTTTTATGGTGCATTTCACAGAGTACCTCTTTTATCCTTTGCTCTGTTATCCTTGTTTCTATGTATTAGTACATGTTATAAACTAAATAGACTACATTATTTTCCTAGACTGTGTTTTTGATATTCCATTATAAAGGAAATATAATTTCTTCCCCTTAAAACCACTTGAGTACAAATTAATGGTTTAATTTAAAAGCTGAAGATGTCATGGATAGGATATGAAATTCACAGATCTGTCTGTGTCTAAGATTTGCATTAGCAAGAACTTTTATCAGTGAAAAAGTTAGTGTATTGAGGTATGATAATAATACTTGGATTCTAAATTTTTTGCTTGAAATTTAGATAGAAATGGATATTGGTCTAATCCCATCCACTTTTTTTTTTCTTAAGTGATGTTTCAGAAGTCTTCAAAGAATCAAAGAATAGTTAAGTTGGAAAGTACCACTGGGAGGGTCAACTGATTCAATCTCCCCATTCATCAACAGGGTCATCCCAGAACATATTGCACAGGTTTGCATATGGAAGGTTCTTGAATATCTCCAGAGAAGGAGACCCCACAATCTCTCCACAGACTCTGTTCCAGTGATTAGTCACTAACACAACAAAGATGTTCTCCACATTTGGGTGGAACTTCCTGTGCATCAGTTTCTGCCCATTGCCTCTTGTCTTCTTACTCAGCACCACTGAGCAGTGTCTAACTCCACCCTCTTTTCACCCTCTTTTCAGATACTGATAGACATTGATGAAACCCCCACTCTGATGTCTCTTCTGAGGCTGAATAGGCCCAGTTCCCTCAGCCTTTCCTCATAAGAGAGACATTCCAGCTCCTTAATCATGTTTGTAACCTTCCATTGGACTCTCTCCAGGAGATCCATCTTGTGCTGAAGAGCCCAGAACTGGATAAGCACTCCAGATGTGGCCTTGCCTGGGCTGAGTAGAAGAGCAAGATCACCTCCCCTGACCTGCTGACAGAGTTCTTACAAATACACCCATTGGCCTATTCAGCTTGGCCACTTCAGATTTACTCATGATTAGCAGCTATATGTTTTGGAAAAAAAATGCCCTTACCATAGCAAGATGCATCACTAATGGGTTTATATAATAAATAATAGTGTGCGTATTCCTCAAGACTCACTTCTCTTAGTCTCTTCTACAGATTTTGCACACGCTGCTCTATTGGTGGCTGAGAAATGATTGGAGTATGTTCCAAATGAATCAGGATGACTTTTTAGCTGCATCACTTCATCCTTATATTCACAAAAATCTATCCTTACACTACAAACTATTTTTCTTCTGCAAACTAAGCACTCAAATGTTTCAGGCAAGTCATTGCTTTTGCTCTGTTTTGCTCCTTGTTTGTCTGCTGAAGTTGTATAAATTCTCTGATGTTTCAGGTATTCCAACCAGCACTAGGTGAGAAGCTGATAAAGCTTGTCACCAGGCAAAGTATGACTGCCAAAAACACAAGCTCTGACTAATCAAAACAAGTAAAGGTCAGACCTACAGGTGGTAGATCAAATGAGATATAAAGTGACTCAAAACACGATAAATACTTAAATTTTCCTCTTTTTCCCCTTTTTTTGTTTAAAAAGTCTAATGTGAAACACCTTTCCTTAAAAATAGCAGAAGCAAAATGAAATTCCTTTCTTCAATAAAACTGGGAAGCAAAACTCATGGAAAAATGTCTCAGTTATCTTGTGGTTTTGTTTGCTTGGTTTTGTGTGCTTGGGTTTATTTGCTTGGATTTGTCTGTTTGTTTTTTTCTTGTGATTGTGCAATAATTGTCGGCATTTCTGAAAATATTGACTATCTTCATCTAAGAGCCCCTTTTAGGATATAACCTTTAAATGGTGGGAAAATGTGCAAATAAGTAAAGGCATAGTGTCTCTACTAGTGTGCCAGTAAGTGACTGGTGCTTGCTGCTGTCTTTGCTCTTAGTGTGCAGTTGAGGATGTCTTTCTAGGACAAATAGTATTCTGTTTGATTACAAATAATACAAGCTTTCAGTCTTGCTACTGTAACTGACATAAATTGTGCTAGAAACTGTCAGTCATGTGGATTCATGACAGCCATATCATCAAAAAATTGGCATTTCATTCCATAAAATAAAATGGTATTTCCTACAGAATGACTTGATCTACTAAAAAAAACCCCAGAGCCTGGCTTTTTAAAAGAGGATGTTATTATCCTTGTGTTTTTCCCTTTTTTGTTTTTAAGGTTTTGTTTTTATAATTATGATCAGCCTAATTATAAGATTTTCATAATTTGTGGAATTTACCAATAGATGATCAGGCTTAGACAAATAAAAAAAATTAAACTCCATATGTCTACAAGCTATTCCAGTGAATTCCTGTCCTCAGAGGAGTATGTAGATTGCCACCCAAAAGGAAATTGTGTTGCGCAAACATCAGCTAGAGTACAATATAGCTACTGATCATTAGAGTGCAAATCTTCAGAGTAGGAAATGGCTGTCTCTAATCTGTGCTGTTAAATTTATGTTTAAGTAGTGAGAAGACCAAGGTGATTGTGAAGCTTAACATGAATATGCATATTACTTTTACTGACAGCCTCAATTCAGTGCACTATCTCTGCTCACTCCAGCTGGCATTTGGGACACTACAGTTTCCTTGTACAGTATCACTAATATAGCACAGAGGCAAGAACAGCTACAAGAGAAAAATTCTGCAAAAAAATCCTGAAAATGTTGGGACTTACCAAGCACTCAAAATTTAATTATGTTCTTGGTTTGTGTTGTAAAATATGGTTATGAGTCAGTTTTTTGTCATACTTCCACATTTGAAGATATTCCAGAATACAGTGTGGCCAGACCTCTGCTCAAGGTTACCCACAGAAAGGATTAATTGATCTAGATAGGAAGCTGGTCAAACCATGGATCTCTGATGAAAGTCCTAGCAACTGAGCTGAGAAGGTGTCTGCTTTTCTGTGTGTCCTTGAAGTCTTGGTCAGAAATCCAGTCTGAGGGTTGACATATTTCTTTTTTAAGACCTAGCTTTAATGTAAGTATTTTTCTGTCAGAAGAAATTTTTTAAAAAATCAAAAAATGCTGACCTGTTTTAATAATGAGCACTTAAATATATGCACTTAATTTTTAGGTGAAACTGGATAATTTCAAATTTTTTATCAATTAAGTTTGACATGCAGCAGTCATAAACAAATAAACAAGCAAAAACTGCATGACTGCTATTCACTTGTTTTATCTATTTCTCTTGAAGGCACATTTTCTCGAAATGATAAATTTATAAATTTGTCATTCTACACTTACCTGTTCTTTTCAAATATGCCATATATATTTAAGTAGAAAAAAATGGACTTTCTTGTCATTCTTTTTATTATGGTCGACTATCTTCATTACAATACTCTTTATAACTGTAATATATCCACACCTTGACTATTGTATGAATTTTTGGCTAGAAAAAATCTAATAAAACTAGAAAAGGCAAGAAGTAGTATGACAGCAATAATGAGAAGAGTTGTAGAATTTCCATAAAAAGCAGGCTAAATAAAACAGTTCTTTGCAATGGTTGCACAATTATCTGATAAACCTTCTTCAAGAATGAATATGGCACAGAGAAGGTGAATAGGGTGTTGCCATGCCTAGTGAAAAGTTCCACTATCCACATGAAACAGAACAAAAGGGGAGAGGACATATTAGAGTTAAAAAGTAACCACAAATTAAATGTTAAATATATAAGTTTAGATTGGAGCAAAAAGAGCATTTTCATATATACTTGATGATGTTGCCAAAAGAAGCTGAAGGGATAAAAACCCCGGTAATAATTGAGTTTTCCTTTATATTTTGTGATCTGAAAAAATTACAGAAGCATGTTTTCAGATAGAAATTTTTTTTCAGAAAGTACTTTGGATTGGATTTATCCAAGTCACAAGCTGAAATGAGGAGATTTTACTTGGTTTAGGAAAGAGGTGACAGACTGAGTATAATCATACCATTTTTATCCTGCCAAGAAGACATACACTAATGAACAGGAAAAAAATGAAACAACTGGAGACTATTTGCCTATTCTCAGACATGCTGCTTTTTCAGGCAATACTGCTGTCCCAAAAGTCACTCATGGATTTTTCCAAGGCTGTAGAGCAGGCTATATAGCTGTGTTGGTCAAGCATTGCTGAATCTCTACTCCTTGCTTCCTTCTTCATAACTTCCTTCTTCAAATTGGCTTTCTTTCCATATATACTGTCTAAAGTAAATCTTGCCAACTCTTCTATCCTAGCAAGTGATCTTGGGTTTGTTTTTCTTTTACTGTGGGAACATAACATGCCTAAATACTTGGATTTACTAAAATAAAGAGTTTGACATATCTATTTTAATGAGTTTCAAAAGCATATTTTTGTCTATCTCCGTATGGGTTATACATAGGTGAAGTACTAATGTTCCACACCCATAAATTATGTAAACCTGATGTAATACAGAAATGGTTCAGAGATAGGTGGCATGCAGATTTTGCAGTGTGAATACGGATGCATATACAGAATTGACTTCTGACTACAGTTGAAACTAATATAACTTGGACAAATGTACTTTTTGCATGTCAAAAATTCAAAATTAACAACTTATGTTTCTCACTTCACTTTGTTTATTAACTCTTTAAAAATAAGCAAAATATTTTCACTGCTGGTTTCATTAGCTATAATAGGGAGAAAGTTTATTTTATTGTATCCACCAGCGACTTAAATTAGTCTGTGGCTCTGATTGATTGAAAAATTTATTTTACAAGGTGAAACCTTTCATCCTTAACAAATGCATTATGTTATGTATCTTATACTCTTGCCAGTTTCTGTACTGGAAAACCAAAGCCAAGCCCTTGCATAGTGAATTAAAACTACAGTATAGAATCCACAAAATATGCCATGGATGCCTAGATGAGAAAAGGGCTTTATAACAATTAGACAAGTTAATTACTATTTTTTCACAGCTTGAAGGCATAAATAATTTTTTTATTATTGGAATAGATTATTTATATTAAGAAAATGCTTGTTTGAACTGAAAATAGCAGATTTCTGCAAAGATCACTGTTCAAGCTATAGTTCATTTTAATTAGCCGACAAATTCTACCAAAAAATACTTCCCAGGAAAAAAGTGCATAGTATACATTGAATTTTTAAGCTTAGTCACTACACAACAGATTTGGAACAATTCACAGTAAACCAGTATATATCATTACGTAAAGATTTCAGGCATTGCAATGAAAAATATAAACAAAATCTTTTCACCAGCATTCTTTCTGTATCTTTCTTCTACTTAAACAGGTTTGCTAATCTCTCTTTTAATATTGAAGCAAAACTGTAAATTGCTCTGATAAAAATTGATGATGAGGAAGAAAACACACTACTGGAAAATCTCTCAGGATATCTGTTGGACATTAGAAAAGTCATAATTCCATAGGTAAAAAAGCAAAACACAATAAAAGACAATGAAGAGGAAGCTGTAAAATTGTTTCCATAAGAGTAGAGAAGTTATGACAATTAAGACTTGAATGTGTGTGTATGCATGTATATGTACATGTGCATTAGCAGGTCAAGAGACATTTAATGAAACAGCAAGGCCAGTGGCATAAAAAACAATGGTTCCTTCACAATAGTATTAAAAGTAAGAAAAAAGAAGCTTGGTGTAAATGATAAATCTGTAAAAGTAACGCATGAAAGGAAGAAAATATGCTGATCTTCCTTTCTGTTCTGTTTTTGAAAATTATCATTTAGATCATTTAGATGACATTGTCTATGCTGTGCCTAAAAGAGATCTCTTCTGGTTGTGTTTCTTGTCTCAGGCCAAAAGTGCAAGACTGAAGAATATGCACAAGGAATGTATGTTTGATGCTTGCCCCTAGTAGTTGCATTCCTCTAAGCAACTGAAGCTCAGTCTTTTGACAAGATTGTGACTGCTCTGCCATTCATATGTCTTTCCTGATTTTTCTTGTTTGACCTGTTTTTTCAATTTTAAATCTTTAATTTTTTCATCCAGAAGGTCTCTGGGACCAAAAGAAGATTACTCCTGTGTAATCATATAGGGTATTAAAATTGAATACTTGACAAGAACTCTCTTTCTCAATTAGATTTTTTTTTAAGTAGTAGTGCGTTAAAAGTGGTTAAACATCTGTATACATAATAGACTGCAAACTAATCTATGAATTTAATACATTATTAGTGGGATGATTTTCATGTGACTGTGTTTTATCACACCCACAAGAGTTAAAAGTTTTCTGATTAAGATATATCAAAATATACACTCTTTGATGATGAAGGCTGGTATAATAGTAAACGTAAAGTGGAAGTCAATTGTTCATACAGTGTATCCTGAGTTTATATTCCAGTCAAAAACTGATAATACATGTGGGTCTGCAGAAGAGCTAATGTCTAAAGTATTTTAAAGGGAAGCATTGTTAAACATCAATTTAAAATGGACAAGCAAACAGCACAAAAATTATGTTCTTTTAGCTTCAGCTTCTCAGCTAAAATAAACTGGTATCTATCAGGTTTGATTTAATTATGCAGTATGTTTTCATTATAGATATATAACACCAAAACAACATGGATTTATATAACTAATTCTGAATATTTACTCTCACATAATAAATTTCATACACTAACAGTATGGCCAATGATATAGGGTTATAAAGGGTCATTATGATCAAAAAGAAAATCACAGATTATTATTTTATATAAAAGTACTCTGAAGTTTACTTTGATCACTTTATAAAATGCAATAAATTCTCTGTAATAAAATCACCTAATAACTTCAACTTTATTTAAAAATACTCTGGAAGGGAAAAGTTAAAAAGTATGGTGAGAAACAACAGCTGTTGTCTTCAGGTTAATGAAAACTTTCATAAAAGAAGGAATGATAAACTGGTTTGGCAGAAATTCCAGTATTATGGGCTAAAAGAAGGGAGCTCCAACTCATATTTCTTGAATATATTAATTAGGTGTCTAATCGTTTCAAGCAATGTAGAAATCAGACAAAGGACAGTGACTGACCATGAGGTTCTTGAGGGTTTTTTTTGTAATTCTGTTAAATGTTTTTATTGTGATTTCCAAAGGATATGTAAAATTTAAACTTCTTCTAAGACCTTAAATGAACACCACTGAATGTAAGGCCATCATGAACCAGTAACAAACTAAGTCACTAAAATAAACTTCTGCCAAAATTAATATGATGAAAACTTGTTCTCAGGTTCCTCCTTCTAAAGTTTCTTTCAGAGCTGTCAGACACCTGTTTTCCACATGATCTCACCTTGATATTTAACTTAGATCTCAGTTTTTCTAAATACGTAGTTCTGCTATTGTGTTAGTGACAGCAGCAGGAGACTTCATATGGCCATAAATACTTCATTTTTGAAACCTGTCATGAAAAACTCAAATCTTCTAAAATTGTCTCTGAGCTCTGGCAGGTGTTTGGGAAATATCTGGTGTAAAAATGAAAATTTGCATGCCCGTTTGAAAGTTTTTCCAGTTCTGCTAAGTTTAGTGAGAGAATAGGGTGAATACTTTCCTTTTTATTGATATCTAGGCCAACCAGTTGTCAATTACCTGAAAGGTGCTAAGTGATAAGAATCAGTCACTGTTGTGTTTTGCTAACATTGGACATTTTTCCTGCTTATGACTATAGTAAAATCTACACTACTCACTACTCACAGGCAAAGATCTGTAATTTTGAACTATTAAGCTAAAGTATTGCAAAATATACTTCTCAAAATATTTCACAGGTTCCTTTCATTGAATGTTTCAGCATTTGTGTTGAAAATAGTAATGGAAAACAAATTGAATTTAAAAAAAATTAACTCAGCAATCACAAACTTTGCTGTTACATATGGAAGTAATAGAAATCTTTGACCTCATAGGTAAAGTGTTCTTACTGGTTTTGACTGGCTCTAAAGAGATACATCTTATAATATATCCATATTTTAGGTCTGGAATATATTTCTAGAAAAATAGTAAAAAAAATCATCTAAAATCAATTCAGAACTGACTTTGACTCAAATTTATAAACGTATTTAAAACTTAACAATTGCACAGATTTTTATTTGTTGTTTATTAGGAAATAATTTGTTAAGTGTGACTCATTAATTCAACCTGCACTTTAGTATTAGTATGTGACATTACTGTGTATTACAGATCTTTCCCTTAGAAGTACTGAATACTAAGAACACTAAGTTTCGAAAAGAGAGGCTGTATTAAGTATACATATTAATTTGTAGATAAGCAATCACAAAACTACATGCCTCAAAGCAGGAACATGCTTACTTTTCTAAATTTCATAGATATTTTTCGACTGCTTTAATTTTTGCAATTGCTCTTCAATCTCTGCTCCACATTTGCAACTGTAGCTGTCTAAATTTAATCTTTGTAACTCCTAAAAATTAAACATTACTTTCTTGAAATGTAAATCAAAATAGAATTTTTTCTTCAGAAAA
>VXBI01013442.1:533-19587 GCA_013397375.1 Toxostoma redivivum | reverse complement strand
CCTCTGCAGCTGCGCGGGACCGGCTCTGCCCACAGCACCGGGAACTGAGCTCGGGAAAAAGGAGCCTGTGGCCAAAGGGACTATAATTGAACTGTACTGTTCTGTTTTGTTGTCAATTTCTAAAGTTGTTGTTGTTTTCTGCTGTTTGCCTGGTTAGATATATTAGTAAAGAACTGTTATTCCTATCCCCATATCTTCTGCCTGAAAGCATCTGATTTCAAATTATAGTGATTGAAAAGGAGCGGGTTATGGGAAAAGGGGTTCATCCCACTCCTTGGCAAATACCTGTCTCTTAAACCAAGACAGCTCCTTAGAAAAGGGAAGAGGGGGAAAAATGACCTTCAAACTTCTATGCCTGGGAGACTTCCTTGGCACTGAGTGCTTGTATGATATGTAGTAGCACACACCTTTATTTAAGTTTCTATTGAAATTTCCTTCTGCTGTGCACATTTTTGATATGCACATTTGGATATGTGTAACTATACCAATTTTGTGATGGTTTCAAATCTTCTCATCAGAATGTTTGCAAAACTGCCTTGATCTCTTGTGAAGTCCTCCTATTTGTATTCCACCTTTTCCTCCTCACTGATGTGAATAATTGTTCCTTGGTCTACTGAATCACAGTTCTAGTTTCAGTTGACTGGCACCTGTAAACATTTGGAAAATATAATTACTCATTACAAGTAAGTACAATATCAGTATGGTTCTCTGCTCAATGGAAAGGAAAAGAAAAAAAAAAGACAACTTTAAAGTGTCTCATTTCATGCTTTATCACAAAATGGCCTAGTTTTTTGTTCAGTGTGGACAACATAATCACCTGCTGGAGCAGGAAATAATTCTGTCATTAGAAGGATAAATCTCTTCTATTATTTTATTAACTCTTACTATTTCCTTAGAAATACAACAATGAATTAAAATATGTTTGGCTGAAGCCTTTAAGATGCACATCTTCAACTGCCCACAAAATGTCAATACATTTAAAATTTGTGCTATCTTTGTATTTCTCCATAGAAAATATCTCCTCTCCATGCCAGATAATCCAGATGCATTCAATTTTTTTGTGATTATTACTCTGCAATTAAAAAAAAAGTGCTGTCAGGTAACACAAAGAAAACCTGGTACTTTTCAGAGCCTCTGGATGCAAACCACCTTACTCTTGCTTCAGTACTCTATTTTTATGAGAAGCAGTGCTCTTCTAGAGATGTTTCCTGTGAGCATGGTCAGAGTTATAATTTTAGTTGTCCTATAGGAGAGGAAAAATAAAGACTATAATTAATAACAGAGATGAAGGTATTGAGTGAACCTTTAGCAAATTTGCAGGTGACACCAAGCTGAGTAGTGCAATTGACAGACTTGAAGGATGGGGTTGCCTCTAGAGGCCCCTGTAAAAACTCAACAAGCAGACCCATGGGAATCTCATGAGTTTTAACAAGGTCAAGTGCAAGGTGTTGCAATTGGGCCATGGAGACCCCTGGTACCAGCAGAGACTGAGGATGAACAGATGGAGAGCAGTCCTGTGAGAAGGACTCAGGGGTGCTGGTGGGTGAGAGCTGGACATGACCCAGCCATGGGCACTCCCAGCCCAGAAAGCCAAACGTGTCCTGGGCTGTTGCGGTGCATTAATTTGTTCTGTTTTTACATTTGTTATATTTTAAATTGTAATGCTTTGACCCAGTGGCGTACCCCCCTGTTCATGGTGTTTGGTTTCCTCTTATTCCCGCCTTTGACCTGTCAGTTGTCCCTAAACCACTCCCATTTTTCCAGATTGTTCCCTGTCTCCCTAAACCCTTCCCATCAAGTTTTCAATCCTCCCTGGCCCCGCCCCCTGTTCGAGAAAGTTCTGTGCTGGGTACTTGTTTCCTGTTACATGATTCGTTCCTGTATGTCAAACCCCGCCTATGTATCTCCCCATTGGTTTAATGTACCAGTTTCCCCGCCTTGTGTCCCTCCCCCGGATTCCTCTGGTTGGTCAATGGATTGTACCCTCCCTTGGGGGAGGTCCCCTATTTAAGTTGCTGTCCCCTTGAGTTCTTTGCCTTTGGTGGTTTCCTCCCCTTGTCCAGCTCTCATTCTGGTTTACCTTTTCCTGCCTCCTTAATAAACCAGACTTTGGAACCACTGAAGGACCCTCTCCACTCTTTGTCTCTCCTCGATGCTGACAGCTGTAGTTGTAGCATGCGCTATACCCGTATTCCGGGTTTGCCACATCCTGGGAACGGGCCACTCTCGGCGTCAGCTCGCCTCAGGGGCTAGCTGGGCGACTGTGGTGGAGTGGACAGAGGTGAGCTGAGTCACTGGGCTGCATCCAAAGCAGCGTGGGCAGCAGGGGAGGGAGGGGATTCTGCCCCTCTGCTCTGCTCTGCTCTGGTGAGACCCCAGCTGGAACCCTGCACCCAGCTCTGGGGTCCCAGCACAAGAAGGACATGGACCTGTGGGACAGAGTCCAGAGGAGGGACACCAAGGTGATGAGACAGATTGAACACCTCTCATGTGAGGCTATTCTATAATTCCGTGATAACATTTAAATCGAAGAGGAATTTTAATATTTTTCTGTGATTCATGCATTCCTTTAGGCCTAAGGGACTAATGAAAAGCATTAAGGCAGCTCTAAAGAAAGACATTGTAAGAAATTATTCCTGTTAAGAAAACCTATATGACTTCTACATGCAAGAGAAGAATCAAAATCAAGAAATGAAAAAATTGGTCATGTACACAAGACTATTACGTAACCTATGATTATAAAGATACTACAAAAACTGATGATTAGTTAGAATGAAGAATTATATGATAAACAGTTGAGTAAAGCAGGAGGTTTGAGTCTTCATACTAAACCATGGATGAAAATTGTCCTGGTGATACAATCTTTATTTACCCAAAGCACTATGATAGATTTTTTGCCTAATGCTGAAGACATCTAAGCTTACATGTAAAAAAGTTCAAGAGGAAATTAACACTGTGTAATTTTCTCTTGAATGACTTGTTAAAATATCTTCTATTTGTGTGTGCTTTACTGTAGCAAATATTTATATGTTTCTGTACACCTAAACCTTATGTATTTCTCCTACACTTTGTTAGATGCAGTTCTTATCTATATGCTGAACAAGTTACAGTGCATGCTTATTCTTATTTCACTTTTTAATGTGACCTTTACTTGCTAAAGTTTGTATTCTTCACCCTCCTTTTTTTTTACCTTTTGAAAAATGTTGGTTTCTTATAGACTTTTCCCTGTGCTGACACTGCTACATAATACTGAATGTATTTTAGTAACAGTGTTTGGTTAGATGGATTTTCCATTCATAGAGCTCAGGTTCTCAACTACTGAAAGTGCAGTGTTGGAATAGTGCCCCAAATAAATTTCACAATGTTAAAAAATTTAGATAAAGCTCTTCCATTTCTATTAAATTGTGGTATTTCGTGATATATGCAGTCTGCTGCCATAGAAGCAGAGTTCACTACTAGTGGAATAACACTAAGTGTAATTTAATAACCTTTATGTTAAAATACACAATGAAATAAAGTCACCACAATTTTACTGGCTTTACAATGATACATTTTACATTGAAGTTCTATTGTTGATGAGGCTACTGATACAGTTTCTCAAAATCATTCATGGTGGTAATTTTTAGGTGGTGATGCAAACTTCTGGGATGAGCAAGTTGAATTTGGACTTGTTAGGAAATTGGTTTTGAAATCCTAAATCTTAATTTACTGTGTGTCTGAATTTTCTCCATTAAAGCAAAAAAGGAGATGGCTTCAGGGAAACCAGGCAGAGGACTTATGTACTTAAAGGACATACTTTAATCAGTGGAGCATAAGAAGTGCTTTATCCACATTTTTTTTTTTAAATTAATTGCCAGTTAGCAAACAGACAGGTAAGTGTACCTTTGGTCCACCAAATCCATTTCTCAAGGAGATTCTCACCAGTGACCTGTATGAGATTTCCAAAAGTTATTCATGTAATCTCAAATATTTTCTGTAAATTTAGTACTCCATGAAAGTAATTTTTGACCTATAAAAAGCTACAGAAATGCTTTAACCTCTGAATTCAAACATGAAGCAGACAAAGTATAGTTCTTTGTCATTTTTTTCACCTGGAGACAGAATATTTCCTTCATCTAGACTGAATGTATTCAAAAATCTTTCTGCTAGCCACTTAATATTGTGCTAAATTATATTTGACTATTTAATTTCAGCCTGTAGAGTAGCATTCTGAAGATAGATACAGACCTGCACCTATTGATTGCTGATAAAGTATAGGGTATGGAGTTGACAAATCTTCACTTAACACTTCAGGACACACTGAGCTTTTTTCTTAGTCTGTTTCTACACAACTAAAAATACTCTTCAGTTAAAGATTTCTTGCGAAGGTTAGTCTGTTCACTTTAAGCTTTTAAAGATAGAACGGATATTTATGGATGTGTGCTGCTGTTATTAAAAATTATTTCAGCCAAAAATGTCATGAAAAACATCAACTACAAAGAGAAAAAATAGTCCATCCTTACTTCCCAATCAAAGTAAAACAAGAGGGAAAATGAACATAAGGAATTCCTGATAATAAATGTCCATTAAATGCAATTAAAAGCAATCCCACCACCAGAATGATGCCAAGTCTGCAAGAAATGGGTAGTTAGGAAAATCTACCTCCAGTTTTATTGCTGAGCATAATGCTATGAGTTATGGAATATCTCTTTGGTTCTTTCAGGTCAGCTGTCTCTATCTCTTGTCCATTCTTTGCCCACTACTGAGAGACAAAAAATTAACTCCATCTCAGCAGAACTCCATACATCAGCACATGACGATTGTGCAAGTGATGAATAAGGATGAAAATGTGTGTGTATGCGCACGCGTGCAACTGTAAATAATGTGTGATTACATTTTGTTCTTCTTAGTCCTTAATCTGCAATTAAAATTTAAACACTTTAAATTGAAAGTAGGGATGCAATTAGAATAGGATTGAAACAGATTAAAATAATATCTAATGTGGAAAAAATTATTTTAGTACAACAGGAAAAAGTTATGTTCTATTTCTTTGGAAGAATGTTACATAGTAATAAACTTCCTACTGGAACAGATACAATTGTGGTGGGAGTAATGTGGCAGGGTGGAAATTGAACTATTTTAATGAGTCTGAGTATGGGTGCTAGTTCCTTCTATGATGGCATAGAAGATTATGTTGGTGTAGAGACACATTCTCAAAAAATTGTGTTCCTCCAATATCCTAATGCCCTCTAGCCATGGTGAACATGCATAAACAGTATGAATTTTAGAAACTAAAGAAATTGTGTCATGATACAAATAAATAAACTCATGCTTATAGATTTGATGTGGTTCTATACAAGGATGTGGTGCTTGCAAAAAACAGGCTCTAAGGGGAAGTCTTAGCTAAGGTGAATAATTTGTTTAAGGTGTAATACAGAGCTCTGTTTTGAATATTAATTGCAGCAATGACTGCTGTAGCAGGGGGATATTTGGCAAAAAAAGAAATACAAGAAGCATTGGTTAAGGTGATACAGTGAGAGTCTCCAGGAACTCAACTTGCTTATTTTGTTGAACAAAAATTTAAATGGTGACTTGATCACCGACTTGAAGAACCCATCCAGAAGACACTGGTGACACAGTATATATACAGAACAATGTATACCACAAATACTTTATTTTCTAATAATTGTAACTAGGCAAATTTTGAAAAAACATCCAGTTCTGTGGTGGGTGAGATTTTTGGGTTTTGGTTGGTTACGGGTTTTGTTTTTTTGGGGTTTTGTTTGTTTATTTTCTGTTTGGTTTCTTTTTCTTTTAACAAATAACAAGTTCATCATATAAAAATTATATGATATTGATTAAAGATAGCATCACAGAAAGAGTAAGTAATTTGTTGAAGCCTTTGCCATTTTTAGTACAAAATATTAAACACTTGATCACTTCCAACGGACTTTGTAATCACCTAGTTTAATTAAAATAATGATAGTAAGGGTGATGCAACTCAAGAGTAATTGGTTATGGCTCTGAACAAAAGAATAACCTGCTGAAATGGTGGTAGTGTAAGTATGGAATAATTTTTTTCCCATTTTTTTTCCAGGATTATCAGTAGAAACATCTGAACTCCATTACTGGAATGAAATGTTCAAAACAATATGGCCCACCATGTGAAACACTTGCAAATACAAGGCAAGTCAAAAGTTAAGTTGTCTGTATTGAGGTGCTGAAATAATTTTAAGCTGAATACAAATGTAGAAAACTGTGTATTAACCTTGTGAAATTGGTAGCATTTGAGAGCCTGAGCAGGCAGAATTGAACAAAGATAGGAAGATAGAGGCATCAGACAAAAGAGGTATTAGCAGTTGAGAAGACAGGGAGAAAAAGTTCTTTTTGGGGAAAAAAATATAGTTGCTAGCAAAAACCTTGCAACTGTGAACAGAAAAATTCTTTTTAATATTTGTTTTATTCTGCTTTGAAGAAAGAATAAAGAAACAGGACTGCCTGCAACAGTTTTTCCTCCTCTCAGAAATATCAAACATCCCAAATAGTTTTTTAATTGCTTGAGTTACATGGCAGTTTTTTATTACAATTTCCTAAGGAATTTATTTTTTTAAGATTCTTCTTAAGAATTCTCTTTCTTCAGATTTATTATATCCAGTATGTATTTAATATGTAATAACAATTTAAAATTTCTGTGAAAGAAAGCCCTAATTAAATATACAGTGGAACAGCTAGTAGTTTTTATATTACTCTGTAGAGCAATTTTTAAGTAGCTGAATTTAAAAAGGATAAGTAATTTTTAATCTGGTGAAATTTTGACATTCATGAAGTAAAAAATCTTATATAATGGATGACAGAAAAACTGGTTAATGCTGAGTTAGCTACTGGTGTATTTTTATCTTAAATTAATTAGCAGTTAGATACAAGGAATAAGTTTCAGGATGTATATTTTGCTTTCAGGAATAATACAGAAAGTTATGTAGTAAGTCTAGAAAGATTTTATGTTTGTATACTTAAGTTCACTTAGGGCTAAAATGTAACCAGATCCAACAGAGTTCAATTTCGTGGGGAATCCTGTACTTGTGTGAAAACTTGGTAGTTGCTCTTCTGCTCTTTAAAAATCTGAACCATAAAAGGGGATATAAATAATTACTAAATTGGTGAGGGATAATGCCTTAGTTTAATGCATTACTTAGTATGTAAAAATGCTTCAGTGATGATTGGTTAGGATCTTGTGAAAGAGGAAATTTCCTGAAACTCTGTGTTTGACTGGTCTGTCAGCACCCCAGGAAAACTGAGCCTGTCAGTGTCCTGTTATGGGGGCTCTCCACTGAGCAGTCCTTCTGGGTTGAGGAGAGCAGTTCATTAGATATGTTCAGGATCACATGCCAACAGCAGAAGGGAGACACTCTCCCAGGTCTCTGTACTTTTGTTTGAGTGTGTTAGCCACTGCCAGAGACAACCAGAGCCCTTGAAGATCTGATAATTCAGAGAATAACACTCTTAATTAATAAAATTGTGACAGATTAAGGTTCAAGGATTGCTGGTGTTTGTATCTGACTGCAAAAACATAATCAAAGCAATATATTAAGAAGCTTTAGTCTCTAACAGTCTAGCTCAAGGTAAGCATTCAGCCTGCATACATTATGGTTTTTACCCTATCAGCCTCCTCATGAGGGAGAAGACAGGTTCAGCCTGTTGACAGATCCCAGAAGTTACAATGGAATCTTCTCTAACTCCCACCCATTTTCAACTTACTTTGTATTATTTATGTTTAGTGCATATTGAATGACTCTAGTCATACAACATGCAAAATGAGGAGAGGTCACAGGTTAAAGGTGGGGATTTTTGGTATGAAGGTGTGTGTCAGCATTACACCAGAGGAGAGTGATTTTGCAAGAGGTGATGGTTAAGCAGCAAGACTTTGTCTTTCATCTTCTTTGTCTGACAGCTGCTGTGTAGCTTATCAGATGAAAGAACTGTTGAGTTCCCTCCTCTGCAAGGATTTCAACAGACACCGACTGTGGCATCACAACTCCACTCCACTTTGTGTACCATCTTCACCCTATTGTATTTGGAAAGTTAGACATGCTGACTGCATTCCATCCAGGAAGCAGCAATCACATTTTCTCCTAACTTCTGTAACTTGTGTACTGTTAAAACTGCATCTATAACTTTCCACTCTGCTCCATCCTCTGTTTCATCTTCCTCTTTGAAGTGTATTGTGTGTATTCTGACTGTAATTTCTATCTGTTCAAATTTGACTTTTCAAATTTCTTTGATTTAATCCTCAACCTTTTTTCCATTTAGTATTCCCACACATTTTCTACAGATTTCTGAGAAAATATGTTATAACATATAAGCTGATATGTTTTAACATATAACCTCTATTAAAACCCTTTATTTAGGATAAATCTTCTACATTATCTACACCTACTATGTGAGGGATAAGATACATTTTTGTCATTGGCATTGTTCACTACATCCAATTTCTGACTTCCCAAATTTTGTCTGGAATTATAGAGATTTCATGCAAATCTTTGCTGGTGAAATATTTTGCAGAGGGGAAATACTCTACTGTTGAATGGCCATGACATCTTGTAGAGGCGGAAAGCCCTACAACAGAAAAGCCTATCTCCCTCCCTTGGAGGGAAACCCCTTAGGCATTTCCCTCCTGGTTATCTGAGTTACAGTTTCGCCCCCAACATGCTTTTTTGTTGTATGCTAATACGCTGTTGTACCCCATTGGCCCTTCCCCTTGTGCCGCCCCTGAGCCCTCACACCATTCGTTGTTATTTTACCCTGCCCCTCGGGCCACCCTGCCTCTGTCCTGCTCTCCCCTAGTGCATGAACCAGTTGTCCCTGGACCCCTTCGAGGTTGGATCAATAAACGGCCACCTTGGAACTCCAAACGCAGCTCCCGTCTTTGTCTCCTGTGTTAGCCATACTGCCAGAAAGCGCGTCGGAGGACGTGCCAATGCCTCAGAGACGTCCGCCACTGGATGCTTCTCCAGTAGGTCGCAGCATTCCACCACCGCCAAAGGGTTCACTGCAACAACATCTTGACGCGTTTAGACCTATATAAGCATAAAGAGAATTCATAAACCAATTTTTGAGATTTTTGTGTCTATATGTGGGGGATAAAGAGATATGCCTCATGATCTTTGTGATAAATTCAAATAAATAACTTAGCATTTAATTTGTTTGGGTACATGGTCATTAGGTAAAAAAAAACCCAAAAAAAACCAAACCACAAACCAAACCAAAGCAAAAAACTGCAAAATCATATTTTAAGAGTATTATTAGATAATTCTCTTTTATCAGTTCCCTGACCAAATCCAAAATTACCCTAGGAACAGCGCAAAGGTTTCGGGGTCAATGTGCATTGGTCAAGTTCTGTGATCTCCTGTTAAAAGAGGCATAGTCTCTTCATCTTCCCTGTCTCTTTGATTTGCTCATGGAGGAAGCAGCAGTTAACAAAACTTCTAGATATGTTGTTCACAGGGATAATAATACTACATGTCCTTGACTAGGACTACATCCTCGCTAGTCTGGAGAGAAGATAGGAGTCCTATAGGTACTAATAAGCGCTTCAATTCCACATGCTATAAGGATACTCCTTTGATGGAGTGAACAGACCTAGGGTTAGAATGATGGGAGGATTTTTCACAGAAGACAAGAAATAAGTATCTGAATTATACATTAACTTTGTGTGTAACTTTCACTGGCTTTTAGCAGTCTTCCTAAATGGTTTCCACTGATGTCACAAAAAGTCATAACTCTGTTTTAACTACAATTCTTAGAAGTAATGCTAGGAATACTGGAAAGATAAAGTGAAAACCATTGTAATGATTTTTGATTTTTGTTTCATAATTTTATTTTAACTGATAGTAGTCATTGTACTGTAAAAAGACCATTGGATATAAGCAGTCATTGTGTTTTAGGATGAGATAAAGGAACAGTCTTATGAAAGAAGACTGAGGAAGAAATTGGAAAGACAATTTAGCCTTGTTAAATACTTCGGAATAAAATTGAAAGAAAATATATTTGAAGTAATTCCTTAAGACATGAAGTCATTAGTCACAAGTCTTTTTTTAAACTTTTGTTTAAGGAGAATGTATTTACAATATTTGATTATAATGTCTGCTTAAGGATCATTTTGCAGAAGGGGGAGCATTTTCTTTTAAAATATTCTTAAAAGCATCTTTTAAATTTTATTTTCCTCCTTTAGAATATTGTAAAGTCAAATCCTTTGGTTTATAATCTGAATATTAATCGAAGTCTAACATCATCCTGAAGACTACATCTTCCTAGAATGTTTTTTTAAAAGCTTAAAAATTCTTGGAGAAAACAAAATAATTTTGCTCATATATTATTGCAATTCTGAATGTGGACATTATCTTACATTTCAACTCACAGACTCAGTAGTAGCTATTATAGTCTCTACTTAAAGGGACAAACATGAGTTATTTAACAGGACATCCAAATTATGAACATGGAAATTCAAACATATAGAGAAGCAAAGATCTGTAAGCCTAAATAGATCTCTAAGTAACAAATCTTGAGCTTTTGATTTTCCTTTGAAGCAATCAATTCAAAAATCAGCCTCACTGTCAAAGTAATATGAACAAAAGAACCACCTTTTTTTTCTTTCTCTTTTATTTTCACTTTTTTTTCTCCCCCAAATTAGACTGACTAAAATCCTAGGATATGAAGAAATGAGAAGAGATAGAGTAAACAATGCTGCTGAGAGAGCCTTTAACCTTCATTTTTCAAAACCATTTTTCATTCATCAAAATAAGACGTAATGAGGATTTAATAGTGTTTTTGCTTCTAGCCTAAGTTTTTTATGGCAAATACTGTGTGGCTAATACTTCTCACGAAATGCAATATATAGTTTCTACTGAAGTTTTATGGATTAGGATTGCGCATAATGACACCTTTCACTAACATAAATTCTTATGAGTCAACACATTTATGAGTGCAAATGAATCTGTGTACTCTATTTACAACATATGATTAATGAAAGAATATTTGTACCCAAAACAATTTTTCTTTCACAAAGCAGTAAAGAGCAGAAAATTATTTTCATTTTTATAACTATGATATATATTTAAGTTTTCAAGTGTTGCCTTAATAGAATCAATATTCACTTCCAAGTTAATAATTGGGACCTACACAAAATATCTGAGACTAATAAGAAAGAATTTTGACGGTGAGAAAACTATTAGAACATAATGCAATATTTGTGGACAACATGTGGTTGTGTGTTATGAAATAAAATAAAACTGACTCTGCCATGATACTGACAAAAAGTTTCACCTGTACTGCACAGAGATCTGACAAGCTTATTTAAACTCAAAGCCCAAACCAGTAATCTTCTATTAAAATCCATCAGCTTCTTCCTTACGACCCTAAGCCATTTGCTGGTAAGTTAAAAGTTGTGTATATGAACTACTAACTGTCTTTTATATATGTTACTACAGGAGGTTTACCTATGGGCATTTTTATAATAACTTTTTCTTGGTAATCTACTCAGTTTGGCAAAACTTTCAAAAAAGCCCAGTCATTAATCACGTAGCCAAAAAAAATCTGTGTGCATTAAAAAATTCTGAAACGAATGAATGCATTGAATGCATGCATTCATTCACTTCTTAAGCAAATGATGTCTCATGTACAGATTGAGGGGGAGGAATTGGAAGGAGGTGGATCCTTTATAAGTCTACATAATAGTAAGGTTATGATAAGATCAAGGAAAGTGACTCTACAAGGCAGAACACTACCTAAAGGCAGTATCCATAAAAGATAGACACTCCATAAAGTATAACTATAGCTCTTTCTAACTTACAATCAGTCATAAAAAAACCTGCTAGCATCAACGTGTTTGAAATTTTTAATTGTCTGGAGTCAAGCAACTGTAAAAATTCCAACATACATAAGAAACCAATAATTTCCAAATATAAAGTAAAATGGTTCTGAGACAAGCCAGATTACAGTTAAATGAGTAAGGAAATGGAAATATTACTGAAATTTTAAGATAAACACAAGACTAATGAATAAAATAAATTTGATACCTATTGACTGTGTTCTCTTTAAATATTCATAACATAACTGCAGCAAAAAGAGTCCAAGTCTGTCATGTCACAACAAAAATATCAACACTCAACAAAGAAGGATTGAAAGTTACTAAGAATCTGTAATTGAAACATTTAATTTTCTGGTTTTTCCACTGAGACTAGGTCTGTCTTTGGTTTTTCCATAGCAGAAAGACCAGTCATCTTGATTAAATAGCTCTGACTTGTGCAATATGACATTATTATTATAAATTGACATAGCACATATTTTTGCATAATAATTTGGCAGACTGAAACCTATTATTATCCCAAGTTTCCTTGAATTAAATTCTGCTGTGTAACTGGCCTAGTTAAGAGGATAGAACTTACCTTTCACTCAAGTCCTATTTCTTATTAGCAAGAAAAACCTTACATTGGGGAAAAAGTTTTCTCTAGAACAACATACTAATACATACACTGTTTCAAATATAAAGGAGCTTTCTTGCATTGTCTGCCCACAGAATAGTCTGAAAGAAGGGAATTATGATACTGTGTAGGCCAAGAAGTGACAGACCTATCTTTTCTCTCCTAAAGGTCTTGGCATGTTTAGTAAACATGACAAATGAAAAGCTCAGTAATGTGGAGTTCAGAAGTGTGCAGTGAAAAAAAAAAGCCTCTCTCTCTATATATATATTAATTAATCCAATAACTTCAAACATTCTTTAAAAAAATCTTATCTAATTTAGCAAGTTACGTGAAAATTCAGTCTAAATGATTGTACATTAAGGAAAAATATCTTGGCATATGCTAATAACAATCCACTGTGCAGGTAGTGTTTTCTAGATAAAAGGAAAGTAAGTCCTGACAGAAAAAAAAAGTCTGTAATAAGGATTCGTGCCTTTTCTGTCTTTTTGTCAAACTAACTTGATATCAACCTTTTTTGTTGAGAATGCACGGGACACGGAGTGCAACCCCTCTCCAATATTGAGCCAAGACAAATACTCTCACTCAGGCTCTGGATTGCTCCCTGTTTTTCAAGTTCAGGGAGAAGAACCCAAACTTGCATAGTATGTATGTGAAAAATATGGTTCACTGTCTTGGGAGAATTTAAAAGGTTTAATAAAGAGACAATAGGAGACAAAGATAAAACAAAGAGTTAAAACAGCCAGGTGCTTGGCATGCTGCCAAGAGTACACTGCTGCTTCAGGAACACCCCTTTAAATACGTTTACAATGCATAATTTGTTACATATTCATAGACTTTTATGCATGTTAACTTTTTCTGGGAGCCGTTTAGCGTGGCCACTGCTTGGGTCCGCTTTTTTAGAGCATGCGTGTTTCTTGGCTTGTGGTTTTAATTCTTTTCTTATCACCTTTTAATTTGGGTGGTGGTCCTGGCCTTTGGCAGCTGGTGAGCGTTGATAATTGTCGTGTCAGCTGCAGGGTCCCCATCACACATTCACGGGCTGTTATCTTAACTGAGTGTGTAGTTTAAGCATACTATTTCTAAAAAAACTTATGTCTAACTTTTGCTATTAGCAGAGAGAAGAGAAAGAAGAACAAAAACTATATCCATATAGAAATGCTATTTTAACATTATACATATAGCATTTATCCCAATACTTGCAAAGAGCCAACATTATGTCATGCACTTATAACAATGTGGAAGTAATGCTCCCTATTTCTTTTGCTTTCTATTCACACATTTTCCCCTCTGTTCTCCTTTTTCTAGGCACAAGAACCATTCACAGAAAGTGTTAATTCCCTTTTGGGTCTCCTTTGAAAACATGCCAGTCAAGTTCCCCTGAAATATGTGTCTCAAAGAACTTAGAATCATGAAAAAGTAATAGCATGTAACAGTAGAAGTCAGGCAGCAGTTTGGGGGTTCAGTAATGAATGTAATGAAGTAATCTGAATCCATAACCATCGATATGGTTGTCTAACTCTGTGTACTTCATCACAAGCCCTCTGAGGAGGGGCTAAGGGAGGTGGGGTTGTACAGCCTGGAGAAAAGGGGCCATGTCACAGGGGAAGACCATGTCACTCTCCACAGCTGCCTGAAAGGAAGCGTGTAACAGCAGGAGGGTCAGGCTCTTTCCACAGGTAGCAAGTGACAGGACAAGAGGAAACAGGCTCAGACTGTGCCAGGGAGGTTTGGAGTGGGTACTAGGAAAATTGTCTTCACTGAAATAGTGGTCAGGCACTGGAACAGGCTGACCAGGAAAGTGGTTGAGTCACCAACCCTGAAGGTATTTAAAAAACACGTAGATATGGATCCAATAGGAATAGGATTAGGTGAGTGGTAGAACTTGATGACCTAAAGGTGTTTTTTAACCCAAGTGATTCTATGATTCTATGAACTACATTCATTATCTTATATTGGCTTTTCAGTAAGTTTTATTGCATATAGATTCTAGGGGATTCCAAATAGTTTTGTGATATTTGGAATCCGAACAGAGAAATAGTTCTTGTAGGCTTCCATCTGAATTTAAGTATATTCACTGAACTATTATTTCTAGTAGAAAAAACAATTGAATCTGCTGAGTCACCTTTGATTCAAATATTGAATAAGACTTTCTCAGTTTATTCTTATTATTTAATTGTTCTTATTTCAATATTCATTGCTTCTCATGTGTTTGGCAGTATTAACAGTTCTTTGCCTATATCTACATTCTAATGTTCCGTGAAAAAAAAGACTACTTACTAATTTTGAAAATATTACCAAACAGGAAATTACACTGTAACCCACTTAAGTAATTTCCCAATCAAATCAAAATTTGTTTGAGAGGGTCAGAAGAAAACTTACCTTTATAGTTCCTAAAATATGAATAATCTTCCTGTGAAGAGGCTGACAAAGCTGATTATATCATGTTTTTTAATTAAATGGAAAAACACTAAGTGTGGTATGTATTTTTACCATAAAACATTTAAAAATTGCTCCAAAGCATGGCATGGCTATGGAGATCTTTTAGTTTACATTTGAATGTATTCTCTGGATTCTGTCTCTCTAACTGATATTCACCATGAATAACAAACAACAACAACAACAACAACAACAAAACCCAAATAAAAAAAATAATTATAGGTATTGGTTTTCCTTTAAATTGTGAATATTTTTTTACTTTTTAAATTTGTAAATATTTTGTACATTGCCCCATGAAATTAAATTACACAAACTGATTAAGTACTGTTTCAATAATGCTAGTAGTCCTAATGTTTTATTGAATATCATTTCCAGATGCTTGCAAGGCACTTTTTAGCTTTACATGGAATGTGTAGCTTTTTATACTGAATACCTCTGCTGTTATAGACCTCTCATCTTACTTTTTTTGTATTAAGCAATACTGCAAAGAATTTTGTTAAGATTAGAACTTTATCATCCCTTCCCAGACAGCGCATTCCTGAAATTATATAATAAAACTGAAAAAAAACAGTAATTATAAGAGGCTTATACATAGTCATCTATAGGAGCTTAATGACATGAAAATATTTTATTTACTGAGCTCAAAAAGTACTCAAATTGAGGTTGGAGCACCTTAATATTAACTTCTGTTCACTCAGAGAAAGACTGACTGAACATATATTAATTATTACTCCTGGCTTATTGTTCTGAAGCACTGCTTTGTTCATAACACTGGTGATACTGTGGTTACTGTCAACTTCCTCTACTGTTCTCATCAAGTGAGTCATTGAAATTCTAAGCTAATTTTGTACTCTGCTACTCCTCTGCATTCCTTCTTTTATAATATATTTAAATTAATTTGACCATTTTTGTATCTTGCATTTCAAAATTCTTATGTTTTGCTGTAATGGAATACATATCAAGGCACCTATTGTGCTTTATTTGATTGCCTTTTCATTGTTTCTATTTTTTTCTTTCCTGTGAGAAACCTAAATAATTAATTTTTATGCAGTTAACTAGAACTTAGGTCACAGGTTTGAGAGCTGCATGTCTGAGTCTGTGTGTGTCAGAGTTTTGTTTCTTCAGACATCTAGAACATTTCCTCAGAAGTCCATAGTACGTTCATGGAAATATAGAGACATTTAGTTTGGAAAAGACTTTGAGGAAATGAAGTCCAGCTGCTGTGAGTACCTGTTCACATGGGGAATATTAGCATGTGGCTCTTCCTCACACTATGTGCCACATGTTTGATTTTGCATCTCCAAATACACACATGCCTCAAAGCTGTACAGAAGATGTGCTGATGTTTCTATAAGAATGTTTTTCCCAGAGATTTAGAGTTAGCAAGAAGCCTAGAAAGAAAATCATACTCTTAAAAAAACCTGGAAGGTTGATTTCTCTAGGCACTTTGCACTTAAAATTCCCAGAGAAATAATATGAAATGTAAGATGTTGTGATCATGTTTCATATTCACTACAACTCCAACAAACTCAAAATTAAAAAGCATGGAGTGGTTTTTGAAATGAATATGCTGTAATAAGATATTTTACTTTTGTAAAACTTTTACCAATCAATTCCTGGAGCAAAATAGTTACTCTTTCTGTTGAAAAATCATCCATAAATATATATCTAGAAAAAATAATTTAAACTCTCCTCTTTCTCTGCAGAGAAAAATGATGAAAATATTTTGTTTTTCCTGTGTGTTTGGTATGATTTGTCACTATAAAATTGGGATAAGAGTAGAATTCAGGAAGCTTTCCTTTCTTCAGACACTGTATTGGTCAGTTTAGACAGCCCTTGTTCAGTAAATTGGTGTCTACTACTCTATTTCTTTTATTTATCTCCTGCAAGGCTTAGAGTATGCATAATGTACACGTGTAATAGTGTCATCTGCTGGTTTAACAAGATTAAATTAGAAAGGAAAGGCCTACTTTATTACCTAATCCTCAAGGCCATTCTAATAATAGCCAATTTTTCTTTCAACAGCCAAGATACTATTACTTATGAAATATTTCTTTACACAGTCAAGACACTGTAATTTATAAGTGTTACATGGCACACGGTGGTTCAGTTTGCCTGTAGCTCACAGTTCGTTCACACTTAGATTGTTGTTCTGATGCCAAGAGAAGAAATTTCTGTTACATTTTTCTTGCATGATTAACCTGAACAATATAAAAGCAATTTGAGCTTACCTGTGAAGCAATTGCATTTAACTGTTGTAGGCTGAACAGCACAGAAGTAGTTTGAGATTCACCATGGAATGACTGTATTTAACTATTGTTGGCTGCTCTGTGTTGTATATCTAACAAAAGAGGAAATTCGTTCTGTTCCTTTGTATGCAGTATATTTCATGGGCTGCAGAGCTTTTCCTTACTGTCTGTGAGCCTATGTCTCCTCCCACAAAAAGATACAGATTTCTCCAGCTTTCTTAGCTTGTGCAGACGACTCTAAGCAGTCACCCAAATGGTCTGGAATTTATCTGAAAACACTTGGAATGATATTTTTTCAATTGTCTAAAATCTCATTTTATACAAAACTGTTAAAGAGTGAGTTTAGGATGAAATTTTAGCCAGGAGTTGTAATTTATGCCAAAGTCAAATTATTATCATGTTCTGTGTCCAGTTCCAGCCCATTCAGTATTCCCCTGGGCTCTGTTCTGTCCATAATTCCTGTTTAGAATATAAATCTGTTTTTCTGATTTGATTTCGATATTTCCACTTCTGCTTCTATACTTATCTAATAAAATATCATATTTATTTAATGAACTAAATCTAGTCCCTAAATTTATTTTCTGCTTTAAATTTTATGGTATTAATTGGCAACTGTTGTTTATAAAAATTGTGAAGAGATTATTTTGAAAGACCTCGGAAAATCTAATAAGGTTTAAGGTTTTATTGAAGTTCAAAATTAAGTTTTGCCAATGAAATTTCTGCATAAATTATTCATAGAAGACCATAATGCATGAATAATTCAAGTGGCATCCTTAATTAGATGCTAAAAACCTCTTCTGCAGCAGCCTATCATTGCTTTATCGATTTAGAAGCAAATCGAGTTTGAAAAACAAAGAACTTCTCTAAGTCAAATTAGCAGGTAATTATTAAATCACTCATTACAATTGAACTGCTATCAATATTTTTATATCCAAAAACATACAGTGCATTATGATGTATAGTGCTTATGAAATGCCAATGAAATGTACTCCAAACAATGAGATTTTTAATGAAAATACAGTGCTATGTATAAGTTGTTATTAGCGTTGGAAAAATGAGCCATGAATAATAACCTTTTGAGGCCTAACAATAGTGATTATGGAAAACACTGTGTATTAGAAAAAAAATAGCCATTGCTTGTTTCTTCTAATATCCTGAAGTTCTCATAAAAGAAAAACTATTCACTTTCTTTGCATCTTGGTCCTCATGTCAGGTATTAGAACCAATTTAATATCACTATCAAATCTTTCATGGAAAAAGCAGGGATGGAAAAGTGCTTTGACATTCTTCTGCAAAACCATCTTGCTCATGAAACGTTCAGCCAGTTATAACAGATAATTGTCTGATTCTTTCCTATTCCCTTTAATATTAGGTATTGTTTTATCTATTTAAGAGACCACATCCCAGATTGTAAAAACTTACTACAAAGTTCTACCTAGCATCGAGGCTGTCTCTTCTTAAGAAAATTCAAACATGCTACCTCTTTCTAATGGGGTAAGCAAAAAGCAATATTTCTTTCCTTAAGGCTGGGGGTTTTTGTTTGGTTTCATTTGTTTGCTTGGTTATTTTGGTTTCTTTTTTGTTTATTGCTGGTGTTTCCTAAAGACTACTGTATCTCAGATTCTCTTCATCTTAAACTGAAATTATTAAGTTATTTTCTCTTTCCCTGAAGAAACCATACATTATAAATGGAATTTCTGTGCTCCTCTGCAGCAGAGAATGACTGTCCACTGGGGCAGCAGTTAGTCATTGACAAAATGCAAGCACTGAAGAAGTACCTGGCCTGTTTCCCATTTGTTTTTTTGTGTTTATTTCCTATTCTAAAGGAATGTATATTCTTACCTTGTTACATTTTCTATCTTGGGTGTGCTCCAGATACTGTCTGGTATGTATGTATATATATATGTATATATA
>VXBI01013441.1:116543-127780 GCA_013397375.1 Toxostoma redivivum | reverse complement strand
GGTTAACAGCCCTGACCAGCTGGGGAGCATCATAACTCCCCCACCAAATTAATTCGCACTTTCTTTTCCTGATGTTCGCACTAGGAAGAGTGAAAAAAAAAAAGAAAAAAATTTAAAAATAAAAAAAGGGGGAAAAGAAGAGGAAAGGGGCGGGGGGGTGGAAGCCCCTAAATAAATAATGGGGCTGGAAGGGACTGGGGAAGGCTCTGGTTCCTCAATTAGCTGGGAATTGCCTTCTCCCGACCAACGGAAGGCAGCAGCGTGGTTGAGCCTCTGGATTTGTGGAGCTCTCTCCAAGTGCCAAGTCTGGTTGTGCGGGACTTTGGAGGGGTAGGTGGAGGAATCCGAGCGGCTCGGCTCCCTTAACTCCTTCGCAGCCGAGAGGATTTAGGAACGCGGCTGGGGCAGGAGGAGGGAGGGTTTGGGCAGCCCAGAGCTCGGGAGAGGCGATTCCTGCGGCTGGGAATTCACCTGCGCTGGGAATGGCCGAGGGGCAGCCGGGATTGGGATGAGCTGAGCTCGCAGTCACAACCTGGGGACACGCGGGTTGGGGGCACAGAGGGATTTTGGGGATGAGCAGAAGGTCAGGGAGTAGTCATNCGGGATTGGGATGAGCTGAGCTCGCAGTCACAACCTGGGGACACGCGGGTTGGGGTCACAGAGGGATTTTGGGGATGAGCAGAAGGTCAGGGAGTATTCATGATCCTTGTGCTTGGAAAGGGAAACTCAGGATTTTGGGGATGAGCAGAAGGTCAGGGAGTATTCATGATCCTTGTGCTTGAGAGGAAAAGTTCAGGGATTTTGGGAATGAGCAGAAGGTCAGGGTGTATCCATGCTTGGGGGGAAAATCTCAGGGATTTTGGGGATGTGGAGGTCAGGGGCTTGGAAAGGGAAGCTCAGGGGTTTGGGGAATGAGCAGAAGGTCAGGGAGAATCCATGATCCTTGTGCTTGAGAGGAAAAGTTCAGGGATTTTGGGAAAGTGCAGAAGGTCAGGGGGTATCCATGATCCTCATGCATGGAAGGGGAGCTGGGAATTGTGATCCACATCCCAACCGCTGTAAATGTGGAATAATGATGGCAGGAATCGGATGAGGAATGGCCAGCGCTGTTCCCTGTCACTCAACACCCACTCCCGTGGATGTGGCTTCCCGGGAAGTCTGAGCCTGCCTGTTATCCCAAACACAGCAGGGATTGGTGCCTGTGGAGAGGGAGCAGCCTGCAGGGGTTGTTTGGGGTTTCCCCCTGCATCCCAGCCGCTGGAATGTGGGAATTCCTACAGGGCTGAGTGTGGTCAGGTCACCCACAGCTCAGCCAAGAGCCCAGAAATCCTTGAGCAGAATTCCCTGTGACACCAGCAATCTGTGTCCCCTCATCCACATCCCGGAGGAGCTGGAAAAGCAGCAGCCAAGGCCAGGTGTGGTGATGCAGAGCCAGGATTTTGGGAAACACGGACAGCAGAACGGCTGGGAGATGGTTTGGATCATGTGAGGATTGCCTGGAGTGAGTTTTTCCAGGACAGCAGCCACCAGGGATGGCTTTCCCTTTGGAGCATCTCCTGAGGGAACTGGGATCTGCTGCCTCAGGCCTTGGAATACAGAATCTTGGAAGAGGCTGAAACCCAGAACCTGAAATATCCCAGAAGAGCATGAGTCCTTCATATCCAAGAAAACCATCCAGATTTATCCCAGCTGCAGCTGCAGAGGGAATTTCCAGCCCATTCCCTGTGGGATGCAGTCAGTGCTGAGCGTTCCCACGTGTGGCTGCTCCCTGTGGGACGCACTGGGATCACCAGGACAGACAAACCAGGATGCTGCTCCACAGGGATGGGATCCAGCAGGACCTGGCCTTGTCCCCTGTGTTTTCCTTTGGGTTTGGATCTGTTTTCTTTGGGTTTCAGCGCTGGTTCCTGGTCAGGCAGGATCGGGAATGCAGCACTGGGAATGTGGCACGGGCAGGTGTTTGCTCTGCCTCCTCCAGCTGCTCCTGTGCCAGCCCTTCCCTCCTGCATTCCCACCTGGCACCTGCTCCTTCCCTTTTCTGCTCTTTTCCAGCCCTGTGGGCAGGAAGGGGCTGGGTGTGGATGTGTCCCATGCTCTTCCAGGGAAATCTTCTCCAGAGGCTCCTGGAAGATGCATCCCTTCAAATCCCAGCCTCTTTTTGGGTTGAATCTGCTGATTTTTAATTAAGGGGAGCTGCCTGTCCTTCCCTCTGCTGGGGATGTGTGGAGCTGCCAGGACAAATGGGATGGCAGGAATTATTTAAGGAATTATTTAAGAAATTATTTAAGGAATTAATTAAGGCCCCTTCCAGTCAAGCTGTGATGTTTAATCTTCCCATCCCTGGGATCCAACCAGGCTGGAACAGCACCCAGGGCTGGCCCGGGACCTCCTGCTCCAAAACAGCTCCCTGGGAGGGAATTCCTGCCTGGATTCCAGAGAATCATGGAATCACAGAATGGTTTGGGTGGGCAGAACCCAGTTTGGGAATGTGTGGAAATACCCAGCTGAGCCCAGAGTGCAGGGATGGATCAGCTGGAAGTTCTAACTGGAGTATCCATGGCAGGGAAAAGGTTGGAGGGGAAACTGAGGCAGCCCTGGTTCAGATCCAGGTGTTCTCCCTTTTCCATCTTTCCTGGGATCTTTTTGGCTTCCTTCAGCCCAGCCTTGGCCAAGCGTCCTCAGACTGGGCTTTCAGGTATTTTTTCCTCTAAACCAGGGAATCTGGCTTCCCTGAATGTTTCCCTGAGCTTTGCCAGAGTTTATTCCTCCCTCACCCATTAGTGATGGAGCGAATGATAAACCCAGAGCGGGATTTCCACGGAGATCCCAATTCCCACGGGGATTATCAGGGATAAACACAAATCCCTGCCCTGCCCTGGCTTGGAGCACCCTCAGCACTTCCTGAGCTCCCTCAGAGCCAGGGATTCATCCCTGCAGTTGAGAGAAGGGCTGGAAGGAGCTGGAGCATCCCTAAACCTGCCTGTGTCCATCTCCATTGGCATTAATCCATTAATTCCTCCAGCATTTGGGAGGAATAAACCTTTTTTCCATAATATTGTCCCCTCAGCTGTAGCAGAGCAGCAAGTGGTGCTTCCCAATGGCATTCCTAGGAATGCCAGGGGTTTATTCCATGGATAAAATCCTTCTGAACAGGTGGCAGTGTCTTCTTCTCCCTCTGGGATAGGGAAGTGTTTCCTGGACATTCACTGGCTGCACTGGAGGGACCAGCCAGGAGCTGGGAGCAAGGAATTGTGAGTAAGGAATTCTGAGCAAAGGATTGCAGGCAAGGAGTTGTGAGTAAGGGATGAAATCCCAATGGGAACTGGATGTGAGGGATGGAATCCCAATAGGAACTGGATGTGGGAATGCACATCCCAATGAGTGCTGGATGTGGGGGATGAAATTCCCAGTAGGACCTGGATGTTGGGAATGCATGNGGGAACTGGATGTGGGGGATGGAAGCCCAATGGGAACTGGATGTGAGGGATGGAATCCCAATGGGAACTGGATGTGGGGGATGGAATCCCAATGGGAACTGGATGTGAGGGATGGAATCCCAATGGGAACTGGATGTGAGGGATGGAATCCCAATGGGAACTGGATGTGGGAATGCATATCCCAATGAATGCTGGATGTGGGGGATAAAATCCCAATGGGAACTGGATGTTGAGGATGGAATTCCAGTAGGAACTGGATGTTTGGGATCCACATCCCAGTAGGAACTGGGTGTGAGGGATGGAAGCCCAATGGGAACTGGATGTTGAGGATGGAATTCCAGTAGGAACTGGATGTTTGGGATCCACATCCCAGTAGGAACTGGGTGTGAGGGATGGAAGCCCAATGGGAACTGGATGTTGAGGATGGAATTCCAGTAGGAACTGGATGTTTGGGATCCACATCCCAGTAGGAACTGGGTGTGAGGGATGGAAGCCCAATGGGAACTGGATGTTGAGGATGGAATTCCAGTAGGAACTGGATGTTTGGGATCCACATCCCAGTAGGAACTGGATGTGGGGGATGAAATCCCAATGGGAACTGGGTGTGAGGGATGGAATCCCAATGGGAACTGGATATGGGGATGCACATCCCAATCCACCAAGCCCATCAGAGGTGCACAGCTGAGCAGCCCCTCTGATTTTAAGCCCACAGCTGGGTTTTCCTGCACAGCAGCTGATCTCCAGCAGCCAGGAATGCTCAGAGGAAGCGATTTTATTTTCCCTGCCCTCGCTGGATTTCCGAGGACGCCGCCTTTGATCCCACTCCCAATGTTATCAGGAGGAAGCTGCGGCTCTTTGAAGCGGGGCTGGAACCTGGGGCGGCTCCAACCTTTGGCATCAGGGTTGGGCCACCCCATATCGAGGGATTGTGGCCACCAAGGAGTGTCCAGGGTGCTGTTCACGCCCCATTTGGGGAGGAAAACTGAGGATTTAGTGCCTGCAGGAGCCCAGATGTGGCTGGGTGGGATTTGGGTTGGGAACATCTGGCCTCGCTGCTGTGTCCTGGGGCACTGGAAATGGGTCATGTCCTGATTCCAGAGGAGCTGCCTGGATTTGGGATGAGCTTTTCAGGGCTGGGCCCGTCTGGGTCGTTGTAAAATTCCTTTGTGCTTTGGGGCTGTGGCTGCCTGCCCTAAAATTCACCCCAAAACGGCTCCTTCTTCTTTTGGAGCTGCAGAAAGGACTCTGTGATGGGATCTGCCCTGAGTAATCATCACTGGGATCCTGGGCTGGGATCGTGGGAATGTGGATGGGTTTGGGACAGTTCCCAAACGAGTCCCACACCATGGAATGTGGGACAGGCAGTGGCAGGGACAGAAGAGCCCCCGTGGGTCTGCTTGGAGCCTTTTTGTTCATTATTCCATTAAAAAATCGGGAATCTGTTGTAGCAGCCCCAGAGAGCTTTGGAGGGAGCCCCCCACAGGGGGAGCAGGCCTGGGAACATTCCCAAAATCCCTGACTCCTGGAAGATCTTCCCATCAGAGCTGCCCCGAAGAGCTCCCCAGGATGTCCCAGCAGGGGCAGCTCGGAGCCATCTCCAGCATCCGTGGGAAGTCATTCCCATCTGAGCCAGGAGTGATCCAGCATTTCTGGGGAGTCATTCCCATCTGAGCCAGGAGTGATCCAGCATTTCTGGGAAGTCATTCCCATCTGAGCCAGGAGTGATCCAGCATTTCTGGGGAGTCATTCCCATCTGAGCCAGGAGTGATCCAGCATTTCTGGGAAGTCATTCCCATCTGAGCCAGGAGTTCTCTTCTCCCACAGATCCAGAATCCCGGGAAGTCATTCCCATTGAGCCAGGAGCTCTCTTCTCCCACAGATCCAGAATCCCGGGAAGTCATTCCCATCTGAGCCAGGAGTGATCCAGCATCCCTGGGAAGTCATTCCCGTCTGAGCCAGGTACTTCCTTCTCCCATGGATCCAGCATTCCTGGGAAGTCATTCCCATTGAGCCAGGAGCTCCATTCTCCCACAGTTCAGCATCCGTGGGAAGTCATTCCCATCTGAGCCAGGAGCTCTGTTCTCCACAGACCCAGCATCCCTGGAAGCCACCTCGGGGTGGCACGGAGCAAGCAGGACCATCAGGAATGGCCACTGCAGCCTTTGGGATTTGCTGTGCCAGGGAATTCTGCCCGGGCAGAGCTGAGGAGGTGCCCCGGGCTGGCTCCAGGGGGCTCCAGGATGATCCCAGCCTCAGGAATCCTCATCCTGCACCACGGGGGTGCAGACTGCAGAGGAGCTCTGGAGGAGAGGATCCATCCAAATCCAGCCCCTGGAATGCTGCAGGATGAGGGAGTGATGGCTGCCCGAAATTCAAGATTCCCTCACTGGAGCTGTGACTCCACAAACCTTCCCCTGTGCTTCCCACGGGCTCCACTCGAGGAGGAATCCCAGGAATGCTGGCCCAGCAGTGGGATTGGTGTCCTGGCAGGATCCAAGGCGGGATCTGCTCCAGAGGATCCCCCAAACGCTGCCAAGGTTGATTCCCATGATCCTATCACTCCTTGGGAAAATTCCCTCAGGTTCTGGAAGGATGCTGGACACATCCATGAGCCCACACCATCTTCTTCTGGATTTAAAGCTCCAGGTAGTTTTTCAGCCCAGAAAATCCAGATTTTTCCCTCACTCCCAGCACCCTCAGCTCTGTCTGGGGCTGAACTTTTGCCCTGCAGACAGAGCTGGATTTAATTGTGCCCCATAAAGCAGCTCCAGCTCTTCCCTCCAGGAAGGCTCACGAGGAAGATGGAAAATAGGCCCTTAATGCCCTAAGAATTCATCTCTCTTCCCCCATCCTCCCTTCCATGAACTTTTTAAGCTCATCCATACATTGGTGGCAGGGCTGGGATGCTGCAGCTTTGCCAGGAGGGCAGGATTTCCATGGAGTTCTAAGTGGAAGCAAATGGCCTTAAAGGAAATTAAATTTACAGCTCTATAAAAAAAAAAAAAAATAAGGCATTTTATTGCTTTGCCTGTCAGTCAGGAGAGGCAGGGGATAAAGGAAGGCTCGGGGGCTGGAGGCAAAGAGGAGCAAACCCATGGATCACCAGGTGGATGAGTTTGGAAAATCCACTGGAAAATCCTGGAGGCTTGGGAGAGATGCTTAGGATGCTTCGTGCTCTTAAATGTGGGCTGGGGATGCAGACACAGCAACTCCTCAGGGTTTATTTATGGGGAAAAATAGCAAATCCCTAGGATTTATTAATTAATCTCTTTCCATTAATTAATCTCTTCCTGGGCCAAATCTAGGCCTGAATCTCAGCTCAAATCTGGGAGTGAATCCCAACCCAAATCCCAAATCTGTGCCTGATTCCCAGCCCAAATCCCAAATTCATGCTTAAATTCCAGCCCAAATCCCAAATCCATGCCTGATTCCCAACCCAAATCCCAAATCTAGGCCTGAATCTCAGCCCCAATCTGGGAGTGAATTCCAGCCCCAATCCCAAATCCATGCCTGAATTACANCCCAAATCCCAAATCCATGCCTGATTCCCAACCCAAATCCCAAATCTAGGCCTGAATCTCAGCTCAAATCTGGGAGTGAATCCCAACCCAAATCCCAAATCTGTGCCTGATTCCCAGCCCAAATCCCAAATCCATGCCTGATTCCCAACCCAAATCCCAAATCTAGGCCTGAATCTCAGCCCCAATCTGGGAGTGAATTCCAGCCCCAATCCCAAATCCATGCCTGAATTCCAGCCCCAATCCCAAATCCATGCCTAAATTCCAGCCCAAATCCCAAATCTGGGAGTGAATCCCAGCCCAAATCCCAAATCCATGCCTGAATCCCAGGCCCCAGGAGGGTTTGGAGTTAACAGGAACAGAACAGTGGGATTGGGCAGCCATGGAGCCATGGACAGGAACGGGAGGGAGAGGAGGGGCTGGAGCCTTCATCATCCATCTGGAACCATCTGTGCCACGTCCAGAGGAGCTGGGAATGTCCTGTGGGACACAGGGAGGGGACAGCCGGTGACATCCAGGGAGCTCAGCATGGCACAGCCCCAGTGCAAATCCCTGGGATTGCAGGAGCGTCCCTGCTTTGGGATGCAGGAGGGGCTGGGGTCAGCTGGGATCGTCCTCACCAAATTTCAGGCTCGTTCTCCACCAAATTTGGGGCTCCTTCTCACCAGATTTGGGGCTCATTCTCCACCACATTTGGTGCTCGTTCTCATCAGATTTGGGGCTCCTTCTCACCCGATTTCGGGCTTGTCCTCACCAGATTTGGAGCTCGTTCTCCACCATATTTGGGGCTCCTTCTCACCCAGATGTGGAGCTCATCCTCACCAGATTTGGGGCTCATTCTCCACCACATTTGGAGCTCATTCTCACCAGATTTGGGGTTCGTTCTCACCGCATTTGGAGCTCATTCTTCACCACATTTGGACCTCGTTCTCACCCAGATTTGGGGCTCATTCTCATCAGATTTAGGGCTCGTTCTCCACCAGATTTGGGGCTTATTCTCACCCGATTTCGGGCTCGTTCTCACCCAGATTTGGGGCTCGTTCTCCACCATATTTGGAGCTCATTCTCCACCAGATTTGGGGTTGCACCGCCCTCCCCCCCCCATTCCCAGGATCCCTCCCGGGGCCGGGCAGTCACCAGGAGCAGCTAGGTGACATTTCCCCGTTGTCCCCGCGGTGGCTCAGGGGATGCTGTGGCTGTGCCCAGCTGAGGTGGCTGAGGGGGCTTTGCCTCTTCCCGAGCTCTGGAAGGAAGCAGGAAGCTCCCCCAGCTCCAGCAGTCCCAGCTGTGTCAATAGAGAGCCGGGAACAAAGGGGCTCTTTCTTCTGCTCTGTTTGTGCAGGGGGGGACAGTGGCAGTGGCACGGGGACAGTGGCTGCTGGGGACAGGCGTGTGCGGGGTTCAGCCACAGCTCGCTGGGATGGGGTGGAATAAGAGGATCCAGGCTCTGTTTGTATCATAATATCCGNAGGTTTTTTAATCCAAGCAGTCCCAGAGAAGCTGTGGCTGCCCCTGCATCCCTGGGATTGTCCCAGGTCAGGTTGGACAGGGCTTGGAGCAGCCTGGGACATTGTGGAAATTGTCCCTGCCTGTGATGACACGAGCTTTAAAATCCCTTCCCTCCTGTGACCCCAGGATATTTATCCATGTATATAAATATGGGTTTCCTTTTGGGGCTTTGTTGGGAGCAGATCACTGCAGGAAGGGAAGAGCTGCCTCTGGAGCCAGGATTTTTCCCAAATATCCTCCTTGCTGCCACCAGGACGTGGGGCTGGGATGAGTGTGGCCCTCCAGACAGGAATGATGTCCTGACCCCCTTCCCTCTTCTCCCCACCTTGGCAGGCTGGAGACAAACCATTAATGAGTGGTTTTCACCTTTTTTTTTTTTTTTAATGTTTAATTTTTTTTAATTGTCGCTGTTGGGAAGAATTCCTGGCTCTGCCTCATCCCTCCCTCTGTGCCTCTCCCGTTTTCTCCATCCCCACCTCCACGGACCCCCCCTGGCAGGAGCGTGTGACACAGGACAGAGGATGAGGGACACCACGGGGACAACGCCCGGCTCTGGCTGCTCCTCTCCCATCCTGCATGAGCTCCTGGAGAGCTTTGCAGGATTCCAGAGCATCTCCCAAGGGTGCTGCCCGTCCTGCCAGAGCTCTGGAGCAGCAGCGGATCCCTGGAAAGCTCCTGTGCCCTCCCTGTGCTCCCAGGAGCGGGAGCCGAGCCCAGCCCAGGTGCAGCAGCCCTGGGGGATCCTGCGCGGAGCTTCCTCCTCCTCCTCCTCCTCCTCCTCCTCAGAGCTCCAGGAATCCTCTCCAGCCCCGCTGTCAGCTGTGAAAACAAGAGCAGCCCCTTCCCTGCACGGGCCAGGGGAGTGTCCAGCCCCTCAACAGCTCCAGCTCCGGGCCAGGAGCTGAGGGACCCCGGCACTGGGAGCACTGGGAGCACTGGGAGCACTGGGAAACTCAGTTTGCCCGCCGGAGGATGCCCAGCCTCACCGCCAGCTCCCAAAAATCGGATTCTGGGATTGAGCTGATGGAGTGGGAGAGCTGAGTGCTGCACCCACGAGAGGCTTGCAGAGCACCCAAGTCCTGGTGGGAACACGAAGCTCCTCCCGTTTTTCTCCCCAAATCTGTTCCCGCGTTTTAAACTGCAAATTTGGGGATCTCATCCCTGCTGTCACCCTGGAGATCCCAGGTTCTGTCCGTGCTTTCCGCCAGCCAGGGAAATGTGGGGATGTGCTTCAGGTCTGCTCCTCCCTTCTGGATAAACCCACGGAAGCTTCTTGGAGAGCTGCCGGGAATCTCAGGAAGTTTTGGCTCCATCTTGAACCCCAGAGCTGTGTCAGACTGGGAACAACTGAGATTCCTGCCCTTGGATCCCCATTTTCTGCATAGCCAGGGCTGGGTTTGGTGGTGACACCCATCCCTGTTCCCGAGGATGAGTCAGGCAGGGAGGGGATGAAGCACAGCCATCCCCACCCGGCCTTGGGAAGCACCGGATTGATGGGATCATCCATGGGGACACAAAGCAGCGGCTCTGCCGTGTCCTCTCCACGCCTGCTCCTGATTCCCACCCACACATCCATGGAAATCTCGGGGACAACCATTCCCGGCTGCTCCAGAGCCCATCCAGCAGGAGAAGGAGAATCCCAGGGAGAAGGGAACATTTGCTCCTCAAAAAAAAAAAAAAAACAAAACAAAAACAAACCTCCCTGCACGGAGCAGAGATGGATTTTGGCGGCTCCTTCCCCAGCTGGATTCTCTGCCCTTGACCCCAGGATCATTTTTTGGGGACAAACCTGTTGTCCCCAAAGCTCGGAGGATGCAACTCCCGGGATTTCTCCACGGCTCAGCCGCTGGCTGGCAGAGGAAAACAATGCCCTGCAATTAAAGAACCTCTTAATTGCAGCGCTACACGCGGCTCTTCCGCTGCTTTCTAAGTTTGGGGCAGTAATTACAGCAGCAGCTGCGGCCCCGCCGCGCCAGGCCCTGCCTTCCAGGGATTCTGGGGCTGGAGCGTCTCGGTCCCGGCCTGGAGCCTGGCATGGGATGAAAGGGAGCAGCAACCCCGGGCTGTGCTGGGCAGAGCCCCTGCAGCCCCGGCACAGCTTTGTTCCTCTTTTTCCTCCTTTCTTCCTCTATTTTTAATCTTTTCCCTCTCTCTTTCCTCTTTTTTTTTCCTCTATTTTTCCTCTATTTTTTCTTTTTCCTCTTTTCCCGCTTTTTCTGCTTTTTCCTCTCTTTCCTCTCTTTCTTCTTTTCCTCTTTTTCTGCTCTTTCCTCTTTTTCTTCTTTTTCCTCTTTTTCCTCTTTTTTTCCTTTTTCCTCTTTTTTTCCTCTTTTTTTCCTCTTTTTTCCTCTTTTTTCCTCTTTTCCTCTTTTCCTCCTCTTTTCCTCTTTTCCCCCTTTTCCCCCTTTCCCCCCTTTTCCCCCTTTTCCCCCTTTTTCCTCTTTTTCCCCCTTTTCCCTCTTTTTCCCCTTTTCCTCTTTTCCCCCTTTTCCCCTTTTTCCTCTTCACCTTCTTTTCCCTCTTTTTAATATTTTTTTTTTTGCAAAGCAGCCTTTAAAAAATAACCAAAAAAAAAAACCCCAACCCGCGGAGGTCCCGTGCCAGGAGGGAATTGTCCCCTCTGGTTGCTTTATTTGGGATCACTCCATAGAATTCCCACTGTCGGCTTGCTCCAGTGTCATTTTGTGCCCGGAGGAAGTGTGACACACACATTTAATGTTTTCCCTGGGTTTTTTTTTTTTTTTTTTTTCCCCGCCTTTGGGGTTGGGGAATC
>VXBI01013441.1:78292-113368 GCA_013397375.1 Toxostoma redivivum | reverse complement strand
CCCTCTCACCCCCATCTCCCCCCCATCCCCATTTCCATTCCCATCATTCCCATCCCCATAATTCCCATCCCATCCCATCCCCATCCCCATTTCCATCCTATCCCCATCCCCATTTCTATCCCCATTTCCATCTCCATCCCATCCCCATCCTCCTCCTCCTCCCCGAACCCCTCTCCCAAAGCTGGCACCGCGCGGGCGGCTCCTTTCAGACACCTTTGCTTCCCTCTGCAGGAAAACTCCATCAATTACAAGTTGGCCTCTCTGAATCCCGTTATCCCGAAAAACTGGACCCCAGCAGGGATGGAAGTGCTGCCAGGGGGGCCCCGAGTTCATGTCTGCACAACGTGGCCTGCCAGAGCCACCGGCTACTTTTATCTCCATCACTTGACTATTATACTTAATCAAGAAAGGAGAGATATTATATTTTTATTTGAAATCCACTTTTCTTTTATAGAGAGCAAATTATAATCACTTTTAATTGAAAAAAAAAAAAAAAGCAAAAAAAGCAAAGCTGATAATATTCTGCACCAAATTTCTGGCTGAGAATAATTAACAGTGCAATAAATCCCCAAAGGAAATGCTCATTAATCTTGTCTTTCCGAAGCAAATTTCAGAGGAGAACTGATTGAAAGCATTGCTAATAATTATAGGAAAGTTGACAGCTTAAAAGCCCCCAAATCTGGCAGCAGTCTCCTCCTATCAGATCCTGTGGGAACTGGTTCAGGCTGGATGGGAGCATCCAGGGCAGCGCTGGGATGGATGGGAGCGCCTGGGATGGGACATGAGGGATCCGAGTCTGCAGGGGTGGCTCTGGCTGGGGCTCATCCCGGGATTCTGGGGTGACAGGAGCGTCCTGGCTGGGCTCAGAGCATCTGTGCTGGGGCTGCTGGTCCGTGCTGGGGTGGTCCTTGTGCCATCCGTGGTCCTTGTGCCATCCGTGGTCCTTGTGACACTCATGGATCTTGTTCTTCCCATTGTTCTTCTGCTTCCCGTGGTCCTTGTGCCATCCGTGGTCCTTGGATCTTGTGCTTCCTATGATCCTTCTGCCACGCATGGATCTTGTTCTTTCCATTGTCCTTGTGCCACCCATGGATCTTGGATCTTTTTCTACCCATTGTTCTTCTGCTTCCCGTGGTCCTTGTGCCATCCATGGTCCTTGTGCCACCCATGGTCCTCGTTCTTCCCATTGTCCTTGTGCCATCCATGGTCCTTGTGCCATCCGTGGTCCTTGTGACACTCATGGATCTTGTTCTTCCCATTGTCCTTGTGCCATCCATGGTCCTTGTGCCATCCATGGTCCTTGTGCCATCCGTGGTCCTTGTGACACTCATGGATCTTGTTCTTCCCATTGTCCTTGTGCCATCCATGGTCCATGGATCTTGTTCTTCCCATTGTTCTTCTGCTTCCCGTGGCCCTTGTGCCACCCATGGTCCATGGATCTTATTCCTCCCATTGCTCTTGTGCTTCTCATGATCCTTGTGCCACCAAGAATCCTTGTGCTTCCCATGGTCCTTGTGCCATCCATGGTCCTTGGATCTTGTGCCATCCGTGGTCTTTGTGCCACCCATGGATCTTCTTTGTCCCATTATTCTTCTGCTTCCCATGGTCCTTGTGCCATTCATGATCCCTGTGCCACCAAGATTCCTTGTGTTTCTCATGTTTCTTGTGCCACCCATAGTCCTTGTTCTTCCTGCGCTTCTGCTTCCCGTGGTCCTTGTGCCACCCATGGTCCCTGTGCCACCAAGAATCCTCGTGTTTCCTGCGGTTCTTGTGTCATCCTTGGTCCTTGTTCTTCCCGTGGTCCTTGTGACACTTGTGGATCTTGTGATTCCCCTGGTTCTTGTGCCATTCATGATCCATGTGCCACCAAGAATCCTTGTACTTTCCATGGTCCTTGTCCCACCCATGGTCCTTGTGCTTCCTTGTGCCACCTATGGATCTTGTTCTTCCCATTGTTCTTCTGCTTCCCATGGTCCCTGTGACATCCTTGGTCTTTGTGCTTCCCGTGGTCCTTGTGACACTTACGGATCTTGTTCTTCCCGTGGTCCTTGTGCCACCCATGGTCCATCCAAGCCCCAGGTGAGATCCTGCCTCTCCATCAGCTGAATCCCAGCTGTGTCCAGCTCTCTGGGCCTCCTCACCCCTTCAGCCAGAGCACTTTGGGAATTTCCCAGGATTTCCCTTCCCTGGCTCTGCTGGGAGCTGCTGATCCCTCTGTGCCTGTCAGGGCCCTGGGAACAGCAGGACCAGGATCAGACCTGCAGGGAAGTGGCTCACAGCATCCAAAGGAATTCCTGGATTTGTGATCCCATCCATCCCCTGACCCCAGCTGGGATGTTTAATTGCAGGCAGCCAATTAATTTCTGTCAGTGATGTGTGTGTGCCCAGAGGCAGAGCCACCCCCATCCCTGAGCAGCCATTCCCAAGGAGAGGAGCAGGGATGCCAAAAGGACGAGGAGCTAAATGAGGCTTGGGTGAAAATCCCGGGATGTGCTCATGGCTCTCAGGTTTCCTGTCCCCGTTTGACCAGGGCTGGGAGCTTGGAGCAGACCCAGGCTCTGCTGGGAGGAAGGAAATGTGAGATTGGCCTGGGAGTGCTGGCACTGCCTGGGATTTTTGGCTTTTTTTGTCCCTTTTTTGGGGGTCACAGGAGGCTGGGAGGGAAATGCAGAGCAGGGTCTGATTCTGGGATGGTGGGGAGGCAATGTGGGGTCACAGGACACACAGGTCATGCCCTGGATGGGGATGGCCCTGGTGTGGCCTCTGAGCTCCCCTTCTCCCACATCCATCCTTGATCCCCATTTCCAGCAGCATGGAATCCTTTCTGCCCTCCTGCCAGCAGCTCCCCTCAGCATCCCAGGCACAGGAACAAATTTTCCTTATATTTAAAACAAAAATCAACCAGAGAAACCCAAACCTCCCCTTTTGATTTCAGCAAATTCCCTCTTGGGTGAGAACTGTGCCCAGGCCAGGCAGCCCTGGGGATGGGGACATTTCCCATCAGGAATGTTTAATACCTGTGCAAGGCCCAGGGAAAGGGAGCACTTCAATTCCTGCTTCATTCCAGTGCTGGGCCCTCCATGTTTGAGGAATGCTGATTCCTCAAACCAGTAACAGATCTTAAAGCTCATCTCATTCCACCCCTTGTCTTCCACTGCCCCAGGCTGCTCCAGGCCCTGTCCAGCCTGGCCTTGGACACTCCAGGGATGCAGGAGCAGCCCCAGCTTCTCTGGGAATTCCATCCCAGTCCCTCCCCACCCTCCCAGCCAAGAATTCCTTCCCAATTTCCCCCTTAAACCTCTTTTTTTTTTTTTTTTTTTCAGTTTAAAGCCATTCCCCACCCCACCTCTCCATGTAAAACTCTTCCCTCACCCAACCTGCTGTCTGAGGAATTCATTTGGATTTTTTGGATATTTTTGCCGAGGTCCCACCTGCTCCAGGGACAATCTCAGGGACCCCAGGGTCCCCTCCCAGCTGCTCTTTGTCACCCAGAGCCATCCTTTCCAGGAGGCAGCTGCTCTGCCCCTGGCTGCCCCTTTTATCTGGGCTCTGTTAAATGATCTCAAATATGTGATATGATAAAGACAAACAAACACCCGCTCAATTTAGTCCACCCTAATGCCAGACTCTACTTTTACCCAAGTAATTAAGATTAATGCAGTTGATAATTTAGGAAGTATTCTTAAATGTACCCTTCTGGCAGCATCTAACATGTAATTTTACCTTCGAAGATTTATCGGAGCACTTAGGTAACAGATAGGTCCTTAGCAAACAGGAGCATTTAGAAGGAAAATGAAAGATTAATATTCCTTAAATAAATGGCAGAAGAAGTCAGGCTTTATTCCAGCCCCACAAAGATGCTGCTGTCAGCCCCAGCCCCGCTGCTGATCCCCGGGGAGATTAAACCCAGCTCAGCCTTGGGCTGGGCAGGTCTCAGGTGTCTTTTGGATTTTTGGGGATGCAGACACTCTGAAGGGCATCAGAACACAGCAGCCCTTATTCTTTAGGGGGGTTTGGGAGCTGCCTCTCATTTGGGAGGATGCAGCTCCTGGCTCTGCCCTTGCTCCCCCATGGAGGAGGTGTGGATCCAACCTGGATTTCCCTGGGGTGCAGCTCCCAGCCCAGCCTGGCACATCCCAGCTGCTTTTCCCGCTCTGGGATGGGCGAGGAGAGCAGAGCTGAGCCCTGGGAGAGCCTTCCCTGTCCCTATTCCAGCCATCCCATTGCCTTTGGAGAATGCTCTGGGGCTGATGGGATGGGATAATGGGATGGGATGATGGGATGGGATAATGGGATAACATGAAGGGATGGGATAATGGGATGGGATGGATGAGAGTTTGTAGCTGACACCCAGCTCCAGTTCCAGGGAATTGCCAGCTCACCCCGAGCCGTCCATCCCTGGCATTGGGATGGCTCCAGCTGGGGCTGAGCCCTGCCTGGTGTCTCCTCCTCTCCCCCATCCCAGCCGTGCGAGCTCCTCTGGAAGTGCCCCAGGGCAAGGAGGGGACCCTGGGCATGCAGCCGAGACAGTGGCTTGTGACACCAGCGGTGACACCCCTGCATCCCGGGGGTGTCCCGAGAGCTGCCAGGCTCAGCCTCTCCTCCTTTTTTCTCCTCCTCACTGTGAGGAAGCTGAGGAAGGATTAGGACTCTTTGTAAAATCTGGATCCTCACCAGTCTGGAAATTCAGAGCTGCTCAGATCCAGAAAATCAATTTCAGATCATTGTAAGCAGGAAAGAAACTTTCTGAACAACCTTCCAACTTCCCTGGGCCAGAAAAATCCCCTGGAAATCCAACACAGCCAGACCAGAACATCCAGGACCGTGTCCATGTGTCCCTTTGTACCTGTGTGTGTCCCTCTGTGTGTCTGCATCCCCAAAATCCTTCCCAGCCTCTCTTCCAAGGTCCTTTTCAAGCTCTCAGCACCAGGATTTGGCCCCTTCCCTCTCTGGTTTCTCCCCAGTTTTTCTGTCCCCGCTCCCAGCTGCCCTCCTTGGGGACAGGCAGGGCTCAGGGCTGGCAGGGAAGGTGTCACCCCCTGGGTGTGACGCTCCCACTGTGTCCTGGCAGGAAGCAGAGCCCTGATCCTGCTTTTCCCTGCCTGCCTGGGACAGGGGTGAGCAGAGGAGGGTTTGATATGTCGGGATCTGATCCATGTTTTCTTCTTCAAACAGGGGGGATCAGCTCCAGGCTGGAGCTGGGGCTGGCAGAGAGGGAACACCGAGCCCTTAAAATCCCAATCTTTACCCAAAATTGGGGGAAAAGCTCCCTCTGGAGGGCAGGGAGGGTTGGGAATGGCAGGGGCAGGAGCACAGGAGAGGTTGGCAGTGCCCAGGGTGTGCCCAGGGCTGGGGTTTGGGTTTTGGCCACCCTCAATTCCCTTTTCCTCCTCCTCCATCATTCCCTGCCTCTCAGGGCCATATCCTGACCATGGGTAGGATGAACCCCAAAGGCTGGAGAACCCCAGTGGGATGCAGGGATGCAGCAGAGGGGGGAGATGTGATCCCATCTCCTCAATTTCCTCATTCCCACAGCCCCCAGTCAACGACACTCACCTGGGGAACCCAGCTGGGGGTGGCCAGGATGGGAATTTTAGGGTGGAATCCCCCTTTTTTGGCACTCACACATGCCCCAGGACCACAGCCAAGCCAAACACAGATTCCTGACATATTTTTCTCTTTCCTTTGCAGCCAAGAAATTCATTTTTCATGGGAGGTGAAAGTGAGTCCCGGCAGTAGCTGAGCACGGAGAGTGCCAAGGTAGGGGCCAGCTGACAGAGGGGCTCAGGTGCTGCTTTTGGGAGCCAGACTCTCTCCTGCCCATCCCAGCTGGGCTCTGGGAAAGCCTCTGGCTGCAGGGATACTCAGGGACCTTCTGTGGGCCTGCAGCTCCTCCGTGGCAAGAGGGAGGGAGTTTAAAGGGGCTGGAGAAGGGGCCAGTTCTCAAACTGGGAAAGGATTTTTTTCTTTCCCAGCTCCAGACAGAGCCATGCTGGGTCGGGTTGGTCTGTCTGGGTGGGATTTCAGTCCTTCAGGCAGGGGTTAAAGGCTCTTTTTGGGGACAAAGTGTGTTCAGAGTCACCCTTGTGCCACACGGAGCCACTGAATGCACAGAGAGCCCGGGGGGTTCTGTTTGGGATCCCCTCATGGAATCCCAGAATTGTTTGGGTTGGGAGGGACCTTAAAACTCTTCCACCCCTGCCATGGGCAGGGACACCTTCCACTGTCCCCAGAGTGCTCCAAATCNCCTCCGTGGCAAGAGGGAGGGAGTTTAAAGGGGCTGGAGAAGGGGCCAGTTCTCAAACTGGGAAAGGATTTTTTTCTTTCCCAGCTCCAGACAGAGCCATGCTGGGTCGGGTTGGTCTGTCTGGGTGGGATTTCAGTCCTTCAGGCAGGGGTTAAAGGCTCTTTTTGGGGACAAAGTGTGTTCAGAGTCACCCTTGTGCCACACGGAGCCACTGAATGCACAGAGAGCCCGGGGGGTTCTGTTTGGGATCCCCTCATGGAATCCCAGAATTGTTTGGGTTGGGAGGGACCTTAAAACTCTTCCACCCCTGCCATGGGCAGGGACACCTTCCCCTGTCCCCAGAGTGCTCCAAATCCTGTTCCAACCTGGCCTGGGACACTCCCAGGGATCCAGGGGCAGCCACAGCTTCTCTGGGCACCTGTGCCAGCACTGCCCACCCTCACAGGAACAATTCCTTCCCAAAATCCCATCCATCCCTGCCCTCTGGCAGTGGGAGCCATTCCCTGTGTCCTGTCCCTCCATCCTGTCCCTCTCCAGCTCTCCTGGAGCCCCTTGAGGCCCTGGAATGCTGTCCCCACCCACCTCCCTCCCACCAGCACAGCGAAGGGCAATTCCCTGGCAGTTGCCACCCAGTTGGCATCCCGAGTTTTTTCCAGCCCCCCCCTCCCACGCCTGTCCCTGATCCCTGAGTGGAGCTGCCACACTCCAGCTCCATGAAATCATGGAATATCCTGAGCTGACCCCAAGGATCATTGATCCAACCCCAGCCCTGCACAACCCCACCCTGGGCATCCCTGGCAGGGTTTTCCAAACTCTCCTGGAGCTCTGTGCCCATTCCCTGAGGAGCCTGGGCAGTGCCCAGCACCCTCTGGGGAAAAGAACCTTTCCCTAAAATCCAACCTGAGCCTCCCTGGCACAGCTCCAGCCGCTCCCTGGGTGCTGTCCCTGTCACAGAGCCCCATCCTGAGCTGCTTAATCCCCCTGGCAGGAGCAGCCCCTGAGCTGCCCTGCCCCAAACCCCGAGCAGAGCCCCTCACCCCAAACCCCCTGCCCGTGTCCCAGCCCAGCAGGGCTGCCCTGGGCACAGCAGGAACAGTCCCTGCCCGTCTCATCGGGATCCAGGAGCCATAGGCGGGGGCAGCGTTATCGGGCTGATTTCCAGATGCGGCTGAGTCACCGCGGGCTCGCCAAGGTCAGCCAGGGGAGAGGCCGAGCCTAGCGCTGAGCCCGGCTTTGCCAGGCCCCACCGAGGCCAATCCCACCATGGGAAGGAGTAAATCCCTCTGCCCCAGCAGGGGATGGCGTTTTCTTGGTGGGATGTTGGGATTTTTCCTGTCACACAACCACTCTGTGCGCTGGTTCCGCCGGAGCTGGGCTTTACCCCGGGGGGATGCTTCTCCTGTGGCCCCCTCCCCACCCTGGTGGCCTCTCTAGGGTGTCCCACAAGAGCTGCTGGTGGCATCCCAGCTTTTCTCCCATGGGAAGGAGCCTCCCTCCACGCTGGAGGTGTGTTTTGTTTTAGGGCAAATTTGGGAGGAAACATCTGAATGGGGTTTTTTTAGGAAATAGATTTAAGCACTTTTTTTTTTTTTTTTTAATTGGTTCGGGGAAAAATATTTATTCTGAAAATAATGGGGGGAAAAAAAAGCTCATGAAGTCACCCCGGGATTTGCAGCCTGCAGGGGGGTTGGGATGCTCGGAGGTGCTCAGGGACCCCCAGCTCAGCTCAGCCCTGCCCCGTGGGCACAGCGAGCTCTGGAGGCAGCAGGAGCCGCTCGGCTGCGGTGCCAGGGCTGGTGAATCACAACCCGTCTGGCACGTTGGGCTCCCGGCAGGACGGGACCTGCCCTGGCACAGCGCTCTGCCTCCCAGCCAGCCTGCTGCCACCGCTGCTGGCCGTGTCGCCTGTCCCCGAGCCGCAGAGGGGCTGCGGGAGGCTCCAGGGCTCCTCCCGGAGAGGGAGGATGCTCCAAGCCCCCGGCAGGGCTCGCAGAAATGCAGGTGGGTGGGGGTGGATCTCCCTGCTGCAATCATCACAGTGGGTTTTTAAAAAGCCAAACTCTCTTTGCCTCCCTTCAATCCCTTTCCACCTCCTCCTCCCGGAGCTGGAATGGCAAAATCCAAGAAGTGATGCCAGTGGTAACCTCAGCCTGGTGCCGAGGGCAGGCTGGGGCTGTAAAATCCAGAGGGAGCAATCCCAATTTTCATTTTTTCCTGGTTTTTCCATCCCACGGGGGTGGTGAACTGTGCTTGTGCCAGATCCATAACCCCTCGGGGGATGGATGCGGGAGCTGCCTGGGGAATATCACTTTAAATCAGCGTGCCCAGCCCTCCTTATCGATCACCCCATCGGAGCCGCATGAGGGCCCGCATTTCCCTGCTCCCAGGGCTGCTGGGCCACCTCAGAGCCGTGCCCCGTGGCCACAGCCAGCAGGAGGGACCCCCAGGCAGGCACAGGGGACCCCCCAAACCCTACCAAGGGGATTTTGGCGAGCAAATCCCCAATTTACACCTTGCCCTTATATCTCCGCACCATCTGTGATTTGCATGGAGTAAATTCACACCCATTTCCTGCGCGGGCTCTGCCACCAGCAGCAGGACGTGGATCCTGTCAGCAGTGGGACAATCCTGCTGTCCCCATCCCCATCCCTCTGCCAGCACAGGATGTTTGTGTCTCCTCAGCATCGCTCCCCCCCGCTCCATCCCTTGCCATGCGAATCCTGCAGCTTTCCAGCCACACCGACGAGAAAAAAAATAATAATAATAAAAAAAAAGGCTCCTTTATGTGGCTGAAAAGCCCGACTGTGATAATGTAGCGAGCGCTGGCCTTGGGTATTTTATCTTGGCAAGGAGCCTTTGCAAATTTAAACAGCAGCGAGCGGGCTCTGGAGTTGTGGCTGGCTGAGGCATAAGTGGGGCATTGTTTTCCCAGCAGAGCCCTTTGTGCCAAAGCGCCGCGTGTGAGCTTTGGCACGCTCGGCTCCGACCCTATCGGCCCCGGATCCGTTTCACCCGGCAGGGTGTGAAATTGGGGAGGAATTCAGGCCTGGGAGCTCCAGCCAGAGAGGGGATGCTCGGAGAGCTGCTGAGTCCCGGCAGGAGTGGAGGGGATGGGCCCGCCCCTCTCCATCCCAAATATTGTTATTAAGGCAGCATTGGGGTGTTCATCCCGGCTGATTCCAGGTGGGAATGGGGAGATGAGATCCTGGATAGGTGCAGGGTGCTCCTGTTTTCCTTGGAAAATCTGTGCTCAGGGCACTGCTGGGCAGGATGGGTGAATCCAGTGGGGTTGGGATCTGTGGGAATTACACGCAGAAGGAGAGGAATAAACTGAATTTCCTGCTCCTCACCCCCTCCTGGCAGTGCCGTGCCTTGACCCTCTGCAGCAGACGGTAAAGAAACATTTCCAGTGAGGGAGGAGAAAAAAACCCTCACTGTTTCCAGCAGACTTCTCTTAAAAAAAAAAAAAAAGACTCTTTAAAGCAAAACTTTACCCTTCTTTTTATTAAAACCTTCTTCATATAAAATCCTGGTGGCGCCTTTTAAAAGGCTGCGCTCGGCTCGTGCTCCGTGCCCAACGCCCCGAGGTCTGGGTTGTAAAATCAGCTGGGAAATTCGGGACTCAGCTTTCCTGTTTTTGCCTCCTTAACAACATCTAAAATTTCCAGGGCAATTCGCAGGGAGGGTGGTGAAAGTCGTTTCTCCAAGGATTTCAGAGCCATGAGAGGCAGCTCCAGGGGGAAAGTGGTGGAGAAAAAAACCTTTCCCTTCATCTTCCCTCCAGCAGCGGGGACCTGGGGACACGGGAGCGTGAGGACACGGGGACATGGGGACACAGAGCCCTTCCCAGGATGCCTCTCCCAGCCCATCCCGACAGCCCTTCCCACTAATCCGTAGGTGGAGCTCTTCTGTCATCTTTTTCTGCTTATGTTGCTAAGAAGTAACCCAGAAATAGCTTTCCCGGGGAGGGGAAAAAAAGAAAAGTGCTTCCTCAGCAGCTTTTGCCAGAGGTGAACGGCTCCGAGCATCCTTTGAAGAGCCCGAAGCTGCAGGGGGGGGTTGCGATGCCCCTTCCTCCAACCGCAGTGCAAAAACAGGGGCCAAAATCTCTCCCGTGCCTCTCTTAGCCCCTTCCCTGAGTGACACCCAGTCTTTCCCCTCTTGTCTCCTGTTGCCTGCAGGTCTGAAAGGATGCGGCAGAGCCCCGGCGGCCCTCGGGACCCGCCCGCAGCCCGGCCCCGGGGAGCTGCAGCCCCGGTGCCCATCGGCGGCGGACCATGCCCGTGACCGGGGCACGGCAGCTCGCAGCGGGACGGGACAGCGCGGCTCTGTAGCCTTGTCCCCTCCTCGGTATCATGACAGGAGAGACCCAGCATGTTTACACCATCGGCGATACTGAGGCCGGCCCCAAAGAGCCCGACAAGGATTTTGGCCGCGAAGGCTGCGGGGACAAGGATGGGAGGGCGCTGGGCGGGGAGGGGACATCCCCTTTCCCGAAGGACAAGGAGCCCCACAGCCAGCGGGAAGCCGTGATCCGGCCGCAGCAAGCGGGCAAGATCGACTTCAAATCGCTGCAGTGCAAGCCCAAGTTCGGCAATGACAGCAGCACCTGGGGAGAGGTCACGGGCAGCGCTCTGTCCCCGCCGGGCAAGGGCCGAGCCCGGGAGCGCAGCCGGCGCTCGGCCAAGGGCGAGCGGGGCCACCAGCAGCTCTACCGGCTCAGCATCGCCGGCACCCGGCCCAGCCCCACCATCGGCATCGCCTACCCGCAGCAGAAAGTGACACCCCCCAAGAAGCCCGAGGTGGCCCCCGCGGCCAGCAGCTACCGCTTCCACGTGCCCAGCATCCCGCAGCGCGACGCCGAGCTCCGGCCAGATGAACTCGGCTTCGGGCGCTGCTTCCCCGACGCTGCCGGCGGCCGGACCTGCAGCGGTTTTACCTCACAGCCCGGCCCCTCCCTGGGCCCCAAGGGGCAGCCCCCTGCCGCCGGCATCCCCCTCAAGAGCCCCGGCACCCACGGGCAGCTACATTATCTAGAGTTCCAGGCAAGCCGCGCCGAGCCGTGGCCTTCCCCGGAGAAGAGCTTTGCAGGTGCTACCTACGGGATCTCGGTGCAGAAGCCCAGCTCTTTCTCCGAGGGTGGCAAAGGCGCTGTGCACGGCCTGGGGACCCTGCCGTGCCAGCTGCCCTTCCAGCTGCTGCACGAGGCGGGCAAGGAGCCGTTCCACAGCCCCGCGGGCAGCCAGGAGCTGCTGGATGTGGGCATGGCCACCAGCGCGCAGCTGGCTCCCGCTGCCTTCTCCTTCCACTCGTCCCCCAGAGAGTGGCCGGAGGAGCCGCTGGGCTCCTACGAGAGCGTGTCCCCCGAGGGGAGGCTGTACGGGCTGGCCGCGCCCCCGCCGCCTCCAGCGCCCTTCCTGCACCCGCCGCCGCCGCCAGCCCTGCACCACGGCCCCTTGTCGTGCTGCAAGGGCAGGGCCGAGCATCCCGCCGACCCCACCACTGGTGCTCTCCCGTCGTCTGGTGCTATCGACCAAAACCCAAGCACTTTCCAAGAAAACCAAGCTGTTTTTCCGTCTAGTTTACACTCGCCTACCATGCCAAAGCCGGTGGGGAAGAGGCAAGGCTCGGGCAAGGACGGCGGCCCCGGTGCGCGGCTGCTGGTGCAGAGCAGCCCCCTGAGGAGGACGGTGCCACCAAACTCCCTGTCCCAAGTGCACTTTCAGAGCAAGGCCTATTGCAGCTCCCCCGCGGGCAGCAGCGCTGTGGGAGCCGTGCCTTTCGAGACGAGCGTTCCCACTGCGGCACCCACCCACCCCAGGCTTGTGCAAGCTTGGGAAGGTGCCACCAAGGCGTTTTCTCCCATGGACCAGAATTCAGCACCTTATTCAAACCCTGTTGGAAACCAGTTCTCATTCGAGTGCCAGTCTGGCCCCGAGCAGAGGCAGCACAGGCAGAAAAATGCCAGGCTGCCTTGGCAGCAGATGCACCTCCCTCCTGCAGTGCCCGGTGCCAACAGGCTGGAGCTGTCGAGACACATCAGCAGCCAGAAGCTCCCCTTCCCCCCGGGCACGTCGGACTGGCAGGGCAGCGGGAAAGCCCAGAAAGGGCCCCCCATAAGCAATTCTCCAGGGTACCGCAGCAAAAAGCTGTTATCGGGAGAGAGCCTCCAGAGGGGAGAGCCCGGCGTGGCGGGAGCTTTCTCCTTTGACAGTGGGAAGGAGCCAGGGTCTCCTGCCTGCAACTCGAGAAGCAAAGCCCTGTTCTACAGCATGGCTCAAGCAGCTCCTCCTCCTCCCTCAAGGAGCTCGGCGGGCTCAGGGCTGGTCCTGCCACCATCAGCCTTGGTGGCCGCCTCCCCTTGCGAGTCCCCTCTGCCGTCCCCTGTGCCCAACCCCACGTGTGGCAGCACCTGCTCGTCGCTGTCGCCCATGTCCAGCAGCCCCCTCAACGCCGGCTTTGAGGACAGCCAGATGTCCGGAGCGCTGACCCCCTCGCCCTTCTTCCCGCACCCCTGCCACGCCAAGGATGCCAACAAAGCCTTCCACCCCTCCGAGGTTCTGAGCCCCAGCTCGCTTCACTACCACCCCCCGGACTCTGTCAAGTCCTTCAGCTTCCCTCCAGATGCTCTGAAAGACGACAGCCTCCTGAAATGTGCCCCGGGCAGCCCGTTCCACAAAGCCGGCGGGGAGGCGGCCAAAGGATGCTCGGACGGGCTGGATGGGGAGCAGCCTCCCCCGCCGTACTCCTCCCATCACCTGCTGGCCACGTCCCTGAGCAGCGCCAGCCTGGACCAGCTGGACGTGCTGCTGACCTGCAGGCAGTGTGACCAGAACTACAGCAATCTGTCGTCCTTCCTGCAGCACCGCCAGTTCTGCGCCTCCCACCCCTCTGCGCACGGAGAGCCCAAGGACGCGCCCCAGGCGGCCGAGGGGCGCAAAGCTCTCCCCACAGAGCCTCCCAAACCCCCCGGCCTGGCGCTGTCTCCAGACCCCCAGGGACATCTGCTGGCATTAAACAAGAGTGAGGACTTCTTGCTGGACGGGGAAGGGAAAAGCGAGGGCAAGGAGGATGCTCTGAAGGGCGGCCTCTTCCACAGCCTGGCCAGCAGCTCCCTCCCGCTCAGCGCCTCCGACCTGGACATCGACGATGCCAAGCTGGACAGCCTGATCACCGAGGCCCTCAACGGCCTAGGGTACCAGTCAGATAACCCAGAGATCGACAGCAGCTTCATCGATGTGTTTGCTGATGAGGAGCTGCCGGGAGTGAAGGCGGCTGGCGGGGGGATGGCACACAAGGCCAAGGAAAGCCTGGCCTCGGAGAGCAAATCCAAGCAGGCAGCGGAGGAGAAGGCAGCAGGAGAGGCCAAGGCTGGCTGTGGGTGTGACGATGGCGAGCAGGTGAAGAGAGGGGCAGGGAAGCAGCACCTTCACAAAGGGAGGGTGGCACGGAGGGTGGCACCGCAGGAGCAGCATCCCGCAGCAGAGGGAGCAGAGAGGACAGCCAGGCTGAGGGCAGGCAGGAAGAACAGCATCCCACCAGCCACCGCCTCCAGCCAAAAGCATCCCAGGAAACTCAGCCAAGACCCCCCGGTGAAGAGCGAGGTGGGGCCAGCCACCAAGAGCTCCAAGGCACCGCGGTTCTCCATGAAGGACGTGAAGAAGCGGAAGCCCCGAAGCGGGACGTGGAGCAAGGAGCTCATCCACAAGATCGTGCAGCAGAAGAACAAGCTCCACAAACTGCAGGTGAAGAGCAGCAAGCAGGGCCAGCTCCCCCAGGCCACCGAGAGGCCGCTGGCAGCCAGCAAGGAGGGCGGGCTGCGGGAATACGACTACGTGTCCGACTCGGATGAGGAAGGGGCAGAGTGCAGCAAGCCCCGGGGCAGGAGGAAGCGTGGCACGGGGTTCATGGGGAGGAGCAAGCACAGCTTCAGCAAGAAACGCCTGGGCAGAAGTGAGAGAGCCAGAGAGAAAGAGCCAGCCTGGAGCTACAGCCAGAAAGGGGAGGCACAGGAGGATGGGGGTGTCCCGAGCCAGGAGGATGCTGAGAAAGAGGATTGCGCTGCCAGAGCCCGGAGGCGGGGCAGCCACTCGTCTGCTGGCAGCAGCCACAGCGTGCCCACAGAGATGGGCACAAGCCCACCCTGCGCTGGTGGGGCTGGTGACAAGGGTGGCACGCAGAGGAGGAGGCGCTCGGGCAGCCCAGCCCGTGTGCCAAGGACTCCCCTCAGCCCCCCCCAGCACAGCAGCCCAAAGACGAGCCAGGAGGGCAAAGAGGACATTCCCAGGGGGAGCAGGAGGTTTGGCTCAGCCAAGCCTTTGCTGGCAGGCTCCAGGGCACGGCCGAGTACAGAGCCAGATGTTGCTGCCATGGACTGTGCAGAGGAGGAGCCGTCACCGCAGCCCCAGGAAAGGCAAATGCCTGGCACGGCCACCCCAGGCAGGAGCCCTGCCAGCTTCGCCTCTAAGGAGGGGGTGGAAGAGCCCAGAGGAGCAGCAAAGCTCCCGGATGAGGCAGGAGAACCCACCCTGCGAGCTCAGGGCTCTCCTGAGCTCACCATGGACCACCACAGGCACCAGTTTGCCCCTTTCCCAAGCGAAGGGCTGAAATGCCGCGCAGAGGAGGTGATGGCTGCACCCCACAGCGGTAACAAAACGAGTCCTGGCCGTGGCAGCGCCACCTGCTCGGAGGCAGGAATCAAGTACACGAAGGGGCTCTGTGACAGTCAGAAGGATTATCCCACACCAGCTCCCACCTACGGGGGGGACGCAGTGGGAATGATGCTCACCGCCAAGGCCCCCGATCCGTATGGCAGCAGTGACAACGCATTTTTTGATCCCAAAGGCCTCCCCGCTCACTACGAGGACCACAACCTCTTCCCAAAGCCGCCAGCCCTGGGCTCCTCCCCCATGGACGACATGTACCTGTGCCGGGATGACATCAGCGCCAGCTCCTTCGAGCAGAAACACTCCAGCATCTCCCCTTTCGCCACGGAAATGCCGCAGGGCAAGGTGTCCTCCCCTCTCAGCTTCGACTCCTCGTCGATATTCGGGGAGCTGCCCGTGTCCGAGTTCGATCCCTACGAGGGCAAGGACGGATACGTGACCGCGTTCCCCTGCCCCGGCAGCGCCTCCCGCAAGGCTCTGCCGTTCGAGCAGCCCTACCCACCCTTCCTGTCCCTCATGGAGGAGGTGGCTCCCATGCTGCCCGAAGACATGACTCAGTTCCACAGCCTCTCCGTGGAGAAGCCACCAGCCAAGAAGTTCCCCGAGGAAGGAGCTGTCCCCAGCAGCCAGCTGTCGCTGCCGGACAGGATGGCGGATTACGGCGTGGCTTTCATGAGCAACATTTCGGATGACGAGCTGGAGATCAAGCGCCTGGTCACGGAGCTGGAAAGCCAACTGCAGACCAGCAAGCTGGACTCTGAGGTGTCCATCACCCTGCAGAAACCAGAGGCGAACGTGGCCGTGCCCCTGCGAGCGCAGGGCGCCGAGCGGTTCCCAGCGCTGCCGGGAGAGCCAGGCCGGGACAAAGGGCTGTTTTTGGCAGGGGAGCTGGGCAGAACGAGCCTCTGCGCTGGGGAGAGGCTGGCAGGGGAGAAGGCAGCCATGGTGACCACCAGTGAGGACTATGAGAGACCCAGGGAGCCCTGGCTGGAGCTGGGCTCGCTGGAAACCGGGATGTGCGTCCCAGCCCCGCTGGCCACAAACCATTTCTGCTCCAAAGACGGCAGTGAGCAGCTCCAGGGAGCTGTGGCCACTGAGGAAAGAGACCTCAGGAAGATGGAAAATGGATCTTCTTCCAAAAGTCTACCTGGCTCAAGCACAACTGACCAAACAGAGGCTCCCATCTACACCGGCCCTGTGACAAAAAGTCCTCCTGTTGTCACCAACTCTGTGTTCCCCGAGACCGTGGATGCAGAAGAAGTAACCAAAGACCCCCTGCCACCCCTGCCATGCCAGCGTGGTGCCAAGGGCTTCCCTGTGCCAGGGAAAGCAGACACTGATCCTGCAGAGCTGGAGAAGCTTGATGCCTCAGTCAAGCCTCAGTTTGGCTTCCAGCAGGGTCCCGCCCCAGCCTTGGATCTCACCTTTTCACCTCATGTCAAAGAGGTCCCAGATACAGAAGAAAAACCCTTAAGCAGGACTGAGCTCCCCAAAACAATGAGAAATGCTGAGGATCTCCAAGGGAGTGGTGATGGGCCTGTGCTGGTGGAGGAAACAGAGGAGAGGAAGAGTCCCAACTCCTCTGAAAGCCCTGGACCCGGTGGCAAAGCCAGCAAGCCCAAAGTGCTGCTGTTTGAGATGCTGAGTGCGCCCAAGGAGAGCGACCAGCCTTCCCAGGAGGTGACAGTGGCATCCCAGGACACCTCTGCCAACCCTCTGCAGCAGCTCCAGCTCTTCGTTGCCCGCACAGTGAAGAACAACGAGGAGGAGCTGCTGATGCCGTGCTTCCCCGGGCTGCTGGCTCCCAGCCACCCTTCTGCCACCAGCCACGTCCACCAGGAGCAGAGCAGTGGTGCCTTGGAAGGGGAAGATCAGACCCAAGGGGAAGGGGATATCCCTGTTGGAAGCAGCACTGGAAATATCGCTGCTCCAGGGAAAGAGGGGCTTCCTCCCAGTGGATGTGAGCAGCTGGAGTCGTTGGATGCAGAGGGTTCTTACCGTGCAAAACAATCCACGGAGCTGCAAAATAATGTAACAGAGCTGCAGCACTTAGCAAATGAAGCCCCGGAGCCGAGGGACATTAATATCCCTGCAGATGGTGTTTCCCAGGAGCATAATGACCTCTCAGCACCCGAGAGCACCGCGCTGACCTCGCTGCCAGGGCAGGCAAGGAAAGCTGAGCAGCTCAGGGAAGAGCAGCAGGGAGATAACGGCACAGCGACCTTGGCATTTAGGAAATGTGAGCAATCCCAGCGCAGCCGTGGTTTGCTCGTGGAAGAAACGCTGGGCAGAGAGGAGGGAGAGAGGCTGGAAAGGAGTGGGGTGGGAAAAGGGGCACAGCACCCAGGCAGTGCTGCCACGAGTCCTGTCAGCCTCCTTGGGCCCTCCGAGGTGGATCTCCAGCAGGATCACAGCCTGGAGATAAAAGCCAGCACAGTCAGTGCAGATGTTCCCAGAGAAGGGAATGGCAAGTTGTCCCTCAATGGCTGCCAGTACACGGGAGAATCTCCAGCCAGCCTGCTCTTGCCAGCCAAATATTCCACCCTCAAATGCTTGCAGGGCAGTGGGGCAGAGAGTGGAGAGGTCCCCAGCTTTGGCACTCAGCTCTCCGGTGAGAAGAAACGCGGCTCCTCCCTGCCTGCAACACCAAGTTCATGTGTGAGTCGTTCTCCCGAGGCCAGCAGCCATCACATCCGTCACACCCCGAGCCCAGCAGAGCAGGGGACGTGGGAAAGGGCTCCCACCTTCCCTCCCCCGCTGCATCACTGCGGGGCTGTGCCGATGGGAGCGGCTGAGGAGCATCCTCATCACCTCCCTGATGGGGTTTTGGGTAGCTGTGAATCACCTGGAAGAGAGGGGACAGTGAGAGCCTGCACTCTGCTGCAGGGTGATGGTCTGGTGGGCTCTGCCTTGGAGATGGGTGGTCCCCAGGAAGCTCCTGGGAAGGACTGTTCTCTTCCCTGCTCACCACCTCTCCACCAAAAGGCTGTTGGGGAAGATATCCCCAAAAACACCGGTGGTGTGCTGCCAAATTTTAATGAAAACCAAGGATGTGCCACCACAGACACAGTCATTAACTCCACCCCTCCAGAAACCCAGGATTATCCAACCCAGCCCACAGCAGATCTTCTGCCCATGGAAGAAAGGGAGGTCAGCCTGAACCAAGAGAACAAGCTTGAAAACTGCTCCCATGTCAGGAATAAGCATCAGAGTGAGCCAGAGACTTTGTCCAATGGTTTTGCTGTTCAGGACAAGTCAGCTGCCATCAGCAGAGATCTCACAAGGGTTGGAGATCTTGGTCCTGCTGAATCAAATGGCCACGAGTTTTCAGGGGCAGCAGAGGTGGGACTTGGTGTTTCCAAAAGCACAGAGAGTGAAGGAAAGAGTTTAAAAGGGGAGAAATCCAAAAGCCATGGGACTGCAGAAGCTGGGGGTTGTGTGTTGAATGGCATGGGCCAAGGAGAGGAGTACACACCCAGCAGTGCTCCAGACCCATCCCAAAATGAACTCCACAAAGCCAAAAAGCCCAATGGACTCCCGGTGACCTGTGACATTTGTTCAGCCACTTTCCGGTCCAAACCCGGCCTGACCAGGCACAAAGCTGTCAAGCACCAGGTGAAGAATGGTGGTTTGCCACAGCCCAGCAAAACTCCCAGATCGCCTCTGATTCCTGCACATGATACATCAAAAGCAGCCCAAAAGGTGCCCAGGAGGAGCCTGAAGGCGTCAGTCAAAGACAAAACCTGCAGCTCACAGGTGCTGACCTCCACCACTGAACACATTCCCAAGAAATTGCTCGCAGAGCTGGAGAAAGAGCCCAGCACGCAGATGCAGGAGGTGGTGAGCAGAGTGCTCAGCGACCTCAGCGTGATCTCCTTGGAGATGTCCCAGGAGCTGCACCGCACTCGGGTCCTGCAGAGGGAGGGGAGGGCGAAGGCACCGCGCCCCGAGATGAGGGGGGCCGGAGAGGCAGCGTCTGGGAAGCTGGATTCGGGATGGCAGGTCAGGAAAGGAGAAAAGGGCAGAAGGAGCCAAAGCAAAGATCTTGGAGAGGAGAACAGCAGTTCTGAGAGGCAGCTCAACAGGAAAGTGAGGCGAAGGAAAGGGAAGGTGATTCCCAGCAGGAGTGAGCCCGATGGTCCCTGTGAGCTGGAGAAGAACGCAGATCCTGCTGCCCTCAGCTCCAGCCTGCCCGGGATCACGGAGGGTTTGCCAGAACCGGATGGCTGCAGATCCACAGAGGAGCAAAACAGGACCAGCACAGCCCAGCACGCCCAAAAAGCCAAAGAGTCCTCTCGTGCAGGAGACCTGGACAGCACGATGGGGTCTCTAAAGGACATAGTCAGCAAGGAAACAGCCACGGGCACGGGCACCTGTCCTGGGGAGGTGGAAGATCCAGGTGCAGTGGAAGACACGCAGGCTTGCAAAAAATGGATTGGTGGGTTTGTGAAGCAAGTGGCGAAGGGGTGGGGCAAGGTGGGCACAGAGCAGCATCGTGGTGGTGATGGCACAGAGGACATGAATGCTGGGACAGGGGACAGCCCTGCGGCAGGCAGTGACACCAGGAACTGGAGCAGTGCCCTGCAGGGTCCCACAGCTCCTGCTGAAGGGGCTTTGCTGCTGGAGAACCACGATTTGGGAACCACCCAAAATGTTTCTGGGCGTGGTGCTCTGCAGACCCCGCCGGGGACCAGCCCTCCCGCAGAGCCAGGCCGGTGGGGGAAGGCAGAGGTGCCACCAGGCAGGGAGCGCTGCGGGGACACTGAGGCCACCTCCGACCTGCAGAGCTTTTTCGACGACGATTCCACGTTCTCGCAGCTGTTCCCCCGGGACGAGCAGTGCGTCCGGAGGAAGTGCACGCGGGTGTACGGCAAGCGCAGCAAGAAACCCAAACCTGTCCCCGAGGCCACCCTGCAGCCAGCGGGGGCCGTCGACCTGTTCACCATCCGCCTGGCCTCTGACCTCAGCGACACCAGCTCCTTCTGCGTCACCAGGGAGGAGCCTGGCGAGTACGAGACCATCTCCGTGGACGACGCCCTGATGCTGAACATGTGTCACGGCAGCAAGGCAAAGAGCGGAGATGCTGCTCCAAACGGATCTAAAAGTATCTTGGACCAGGAGGTGACCGACCAAGGGAAGGAGGATATTGACCTGGAGGACAACATGCTGACCTTCCTGTGCCAAAACAGCCACGTGGACAGCGTCCCCAGCCTGAACATCTGGGGCAGTCTGGAGAAGGAAGGGGAAAGCCTCTCTGCCGAGGACATGTTTGGGCCTCTGATGGACCTTGAGGATGAGCACTCGCTCCAAGAAGTGAACTCGGAGCCCCCCGACCTGGCAGAGGAGTCCTACAACGCCAAGGATAACGGGGATTCGGACTCGCCCGAATTTCACACCATCGACATTGAGATGCTGAACGCAAAGCTGAAAATGAGGGACATGTGCTTCTTCAGCCCTTGCGAGGATTTCCCTGGCCACGGCGAGGACAACGCTGGGAGTTTGAAGCCAAAGTCGGGCAAGCACAGGAGCAAGCTGGAAGATGGGAAACTGGGGAAAAACCGCGGGGAAATAACCATCAAAACCAAAGACAAGCAGTACAAATGCAAAGTGTGCTTCCAGTGGTTCCTGACGCTGGGGGAGCTGGACTTCCACAAGCTCTCCCACAACCCTTCCCCTCCTCCCACCTGCTACATGTGCGTCCAGCGCAAATTCAGCTCCCGGGAGCAGCTGCGGGACCACCTGAAGGAGAAGCACGCCAGGAACAAAGCCGGGCTGTGGGCGTGCGGGATGTGCCTGAAGGAGATCTCGGATGTGTGGATGTACAACGAGCACCTGCGCGAGCACGCCACGCAGTTTGCGCGCAAGGGGCAGGCGCAGAAGTCGGTGATGGGGCTGCCGGGCTGCTTTGGTGATGACAACGCTGCTGTCACCCACTTCCTCAACACCATCATGTGTCGGAAACCCAGCAGGTCCTCCCGGCACAGCAACCACGGGGTCAGCAGAGAGAGCAAGAGCCCCAAGGAGGTGCCCCCAGAGCAGGAGAAGGTGGTGAAAGACCCCTTGGAAAGCAACGTCAAAGTGAAGCCACCTGCGCCCAGCTCATCCAAAGCTTCCTCCAGCCCGTCTCCAGAGCACACGGCAAGAAGTGAAAGCGCCCCAAAATCTGTCCCCATGCACCCAGACTGCAAGGATCCTTCCCGGGACTGCCATCACTGCGGCAAGCAGTTCCCCAAGCCCTTCAAGCTCCAGCGGCACTTGGTCGTGCACAGCTTGCAGAAGATTTACCTGTGCCACAAGTGCCCCATGTTCTACCAGGAGACCAAAGAGCTGCGGAGCCACCTGAGCCAGGAGCACGGCGTGGTGGAGGAGCAGGAGATCAAGCACACCACACTGTATGCCTGCGAGCTCTGCGCTGACGTCATGCACGTCATCAAGAAGTCCTTCATCTGCAGCATGTGCAACTACACCTTCTCCAAGAAGGAGCAGTACGACCGGCACATGGAGAAGCACCTGGCGGGCAGCAGCAAAACTTTCAAATTCCGAGGGGTCATGAGGCCTGGAGCTGCCTGCAGGGAGGGCAGGGAGAAGGTGAAGGAGGATGGGTGTCTCCGGGAGGGAATGCCACCCAGCAAGAAGAGGAAGGTGGCTCACCACGGCAGCTCGGTGCCACACAGGTCACCGGTCCACCTGGACCCCACGGGTGACCTCCAGCTGGTAGAAGCTGGAAGCCCCAGCCTGCAGGTTCCTGCTGAGTCCTTCCCAACAGCAGCTGGTGAGCCGGGAGCGCCCCAGCCCTCTGTGAAAGCGGAAGTCCTGGTGGGTGACTTCTCGGAGCTCCTGGCAGAGATGGAGAAGTCCCCATTTGACCCCTTGCCACCCCCGCCCTGCCTGTCCCCATCGCTGCCGCCGGCTGCTGCGGGCAGCCCCGAGCTCGGCCACATCACTGGCCTGTCCATGGAGGAGCTGGAGAAAGGAGCCTTTGATGGGAAGCCACTTCCTTTCTTGGACTCGCCTGAGTTTCCCATGGACCTTGCTGGCTTGGCCTGTCACCAGGCCACCAACCAAAAACTGTCCCCTCCCCTCCTGACCCAGAAACGTGGCTGTGCCGATGCCCATAAAAAAACAAGCACAGGCAACAAGGATGAATACAGGGCCTGCATCCTGGAAAATCCCGGCGCAGACGCCAACGCCGTGGATGAGATCCCTTTCCTCCAGCTTGCCAAGGAGGTCTCAGAGCTTCCTTCCCCTAAAGCAGAGTCTCCACAAGCCACAGAGACCCACAAATGGGGCAGCCCGAGTGCCAGTGATGCCTCTGCCTGGCAAGGTGCAGCTAATCCCAATTCTCCAGAAGGTGCCCAGCAGCCCCCAAAGGACAAGAGGGCATCACCCACACCCAGCAGAGCTTCCAAAGATTCAGGGCCACCAAAGAAGAGCGTGGGTGGTGAGGCTGCTCCCAGCGCGGGCAGCACCGAGGAGGGTCAGCAGCCCGTCTCAGGGAAGGAGAAATCCGTGCCTGAGACTAAGGAGCAAGGTGGCAACCCAGGCAGATCCAGTGGCCACCAGCCCAGAGGGGAGGTGGCCAGCAACGCCACGAGGCACGGCCAGGCGGAGCCAGGCAGAGCCTCCAGCAAGCCTCACCCCAAGAGGAGGAAAGAACACAAATCCTTGAGCCACCGGAGCAGCTCCGGCTCCCGGGAGAACATGGAAGGAGACGGGAAGAAGAAGAAAGCGCAGCCGCCATGCCCGGCGAGGAGCGAGGGCGCGGCTGAGCTCAAACGCGGCAGCTGGAGCAACGCCGAGGCTCCCGCGCTGTCCCCTGGCAGGAGGGACACGCACTGCAGCAAGCTGGCACCCAAGCCCAGAACGGGGCTGAAAAAGGCCATCCTGGACCCTTACAACCAGAAGAAAGGGGAGCTCCGCCACGCCAACGGGGACGTGAAGCGCAGGAAGGCCATCCTGGGCAAGAGCCTCCACCAGGTGTTGGCCAAGGGGCCAGCGCCAGCCCCGCGTGGCTCCTGGCACGGCCCCCGAGCCGCCCGTGGGGCCAAGACAGCCGGCCCCGCCAGCTACCGCAGCGCCGAGTCCCAGAACAACCTGCTCAGCCAACTCTTTGGGCAAAAATTAACCAGCTTTAAAATTCCTTTAAGAAGAGATACTTCAGAGTAATTTATGGAAGTGACTTATGGTGATCCTCAGCTGCTTTCATGGGGTTTGCAAGGGGAAAAAAAATTATCAAAGCATTAAATTCGTTTGTGTAGCATGATTTCTCTGTCTAGCTTAAATGAACTTGCACTGCAGCCTCTGTGAAATAGTTTGCTTTGTGTCTACTAATCTACTTTAATTCACCTGATTTATCATGCAAATGCTAGAACTTTGATGTTGCTGATGATTTTCATGAACTGAAATTGTAATCGCTTTGGGCAGACTGAATCGTCGAGAGCAATTGCTTTATTGCAGAAGTGCTGAGGTTATAAGGATACTTGCAAATCTCAGACCCTTTTGAGTCTGTGTCTGTGTTATCTTTGTACAAAGTACTTGAAGAGATGAACTTCATTCCGTAGACGTCTTATTCATAAGGTGCAGTACACTGTAGAAAGCAAAAAAAAAAATTTTTTTTTTTTTGGAAGATTTTGCACAAATAATCCCGTACAATTCATTTAATTGGGAGCTGGCCTGAGCGATGATACAATTAAAAAATTAAATTAAGAACCCAAGTGTCCTACATTTTGACAGCCACCCCTAAGGATTTTTTTTTCTACATCGTCAAGAGAAGAACGACCCAGCTCTGGGGTTCTGGGGCTGTCGGAGCCCTCCAGAGGATGCTGCCACTCTTTGACCACTGTAGACGATGGGACTGGAGGAGAAGCGTCCCCGTGAGCAAACTGCACCTTGACACTTGTGACAAACTCTGATTTTTTAGGGTTTTTTTGGGGTTGTTTTTTCTTTGGTGTGTATGTGTGCGTGTGTGGTTTATTTTTTTTCTTTTTGTTTGTGGGGTTTGGGTTTTTTTTTTTTTTTGAGCAACGAGAAAACTGTGCCAATTTACCGCAGCGAAACCCGGTACTGTCCAAGTGCCCTCAATGGTATCACTTCTAAACTCTCTTACTGTATTGACGTAGTGGCTCTATAGGTATCCGCTTGTACTATGCAGTTACTGGTGCTATTCTTCATTTGTAATGTGAATACAGACTTCCTTGATTAAAAAAAATAAAAAATTAATTGGTAGGAAGAAGCCATTACCTGTCAAAAAGAAAAAACGGAGCAGGAANGAGTGTTGAAACCAATAGAGCTTTCCTGATTCTGCCTTAAACTGTGAAATGGACGAGAAAAATTGAAAAAAAAAAAAAAAAAGCCAGCTCAAAAGGGAAAATGTTCAGCTTTAGGGAGAAAAATTCACTTTAGGGAAGGAATCCAACTTGGGGGGAAATACAATTTACAGGGGAAAATACAACTTTGGGAAAAAAAACAACTTTAGGGAAAAAAATACAACTTTAGAGAAAAAAACTCCTCTATGCTGGTACTCCATAGCGTCGAAAAGGTTACGTCACATTAAACGAGCACGTTCTACAACCGAACTTTTGGATCCAGAAAGAAATCTCAGGTGCAAATGAGGACATGGCAAGATTTTATTGAAATACTCCCAAGTCAAGGAGGTGAAGTAATGCACTGATGTGATATGAACAGTCAGAGTACTTTGCGTCTGTCCTGCAATGATTTTTTGTTTTGTTTTAGAGTTAAAAGGAAAAAAAAAAAAAAAAGAAGAGGCTTTATTCTGTTAATATGTATCTTTACAATTCTTTGTATTGTATAAAAAACTATTGTAGGTAATTTACCTTGGGTGCAATGTGTTCTGTCAAAAGTTTTTATTTTGATATTTTGTCCAGAGAAGCAGAGAGAGAGCAGGAAACGCTGTTTTATGATGTTGTCCGTGTGCTTTTAAAGTGCCTCTTTAATATTGTGAAATAAAGTATGAGATAAAAATATGGGGTGGTACTGTAAAGTCATCCATGATTAATCTTTTCAAATATATTCCAATATTTTCACAGAAATTCCCTGTCTGCCTGATGTTTGTGGGATGTTTGAGGTGTCCCCTGTGAAGGGGCTGAGGAGGACCTTGGTGCCACTGCTGTCACCTCAATGGTTTGCGAAATGTTGGAGCTTCTCAACAGTGAAGGTGCTCCTGCAGCTCCTCTTCCTCACAGATCTTGTCCGAGCGCTGCTCGTGGCAGGAGAGTCTTGTCCCTGAGGTGGAAAACCCAAGGTGATGATGATGGTGGTGGTAGTGGTGGCCTGGTTTGGTGGTCATCAACTGGTGATGGTGATGGCACAGTTGATCACCATCAGTTGGTGATGGTGGTGGCACAGTTTGGTCACCATCAGCTGGTGATGGTGGTGGCACAGTTGATCACCATCAGTTGGTGATGGTGGTGGCACAGCCGTTCATCATTTGTTGGTGATCATTGTTTGGTGAACTAGGTGACACAGTTTGGTCACCATCAGCTGGTGATGGTGATGATCCAGCTGTTCATCATTGGTTGGTGATCATTGGTTGGCGACAGTGGTGGCACAGCTTGGTTATCATCAATTTGTGATGGTGGTGGCACAGCTGATCATCATTGGTTGGAGATGGTGATGGCGCAGTTTGGTCACCATCAGTTGGCGACAGTGGTGGCACAGCTTGGTCATCATCACTTTGTGATGGTGATCACAAATTTAATCATGGTGATCACAAGTTTGGTCATGACTAACTGTTGATGGCTGTTTGGTCATCAGTTTGTGGTGAAGGTGGTAACGGTGATGGTGATGGTGTTGATGATGATGATGATGGCCCAGTTTAACCATCCCCAGTTTGTGATGGGGATAATGATGGTGATGGCCCAATTTGGTCATCCCCAGTTTATGAAGATGGTGATGATGATGGTGACAGTGCTGGTGACAGCCCTGTTTGCTCATCCCTGATTTATGATGGTGATGATGAGGAGGGTGATGATGGTGCTGGTCAGGGCCCATTTTTCTCATCTCCATTTGATGATGATGGTGATGATGATAGTGATGGCAATGCTGCTGCTGCTGCTGCTGAGGGTGGTGATGATGATGATGGTGATGATGATGGGGAGGGCCCATGTTGCTGACCCCCATTTGATGATGATGGTGATGATGACAGAGTTGGTGATGGCAATGCTGCTGCTGCTGGTGATGATGATGATGATGAGGGTGATGGTGATGATGGTGCTGGTCAAGGCCCATTTTTATCTTCCTCATTAGATGATGATGGTGATAATGACAGAGTTGGTGATGAAGATGTTTTGATGCTGCTGCTGGTGATGATGATGATGATGATGTTGATGATGCTGGTGAGGGCCCATGTTGCTCACCCCCATTTGATGATGATGATGACAGAGTTGATGATGGCGATGCTGCTGCTGGTGATGATGATGGCGATTGATGATGATGATGAAGATGACGACAGCGCTGATGAAGGCCCAGTTCTCCCGTCCCCACTTTGTCCTCGAGCTGACCTCCGCAGCCCCGCTGGGCTGGGGCAGGAGCTGCCACGAGGGCGGTGTATTCCATCCTTTAATTACTGCCACAATCACAACACGGAGCCGCTGTCAGTGAGAGATAGCTCGGCACCGCCGGCTGGGATCCTCGCCACTCGGGGCTTGTAACTAAAACTGCAGGATTAATTTGATTAATTGATAGAATTATTTTCCAAACTACTCTTTTGTTTATGGAGGCTTAAAATGCTTGCCGCCTGCACCCTCCTGGTGTGTTGCAGAGTGGAGATAAAGTGCCTGAAAATAATTAGTATGGCTTAATTTAGGGAAAAAAATAACCTCAAAAGAATTTTGCAGAAAATTTAAGGCGGCACATTTTACTTTGTTTTGGCAGGAAATATTATGGAGCTGGAAATGGGACTTTTATGTTTTCTCTGTGCTATATTTCACCAGGGCAGCAAACCTGCAGGGCGGAGGAGGAGAATTTCATGCCTGGTTGTTGCCAGAGCTCTCCCACACCTCCAGATTCATCACCTGGGCAGCTGGAAATGAATCTTATGGGAGCCAGGGGAATGCTGAAGGGATGGAACCCATCCCCAGGGCCCTGGGGTGGGTGCAGGGACCCCTTTCCCAAAGCTGCACCCGTTTTAAGGAAGCCCAGGACATGAGTGATGCCCACCTCGGGCTCTGCTCCCTCTGGGATGATGTTGGCATCGTCCCCACATCTCTGAGGGCTGAATTATTGAATTAATCCTTTCCCCTCTAAATGTGAGTCATTTTTCCCCCCATTCTTTCCCCCTGCTCTCACCCACATCCCACTCCCTCAGCCCCCCCACCCATCAGCTCCTCTGAGCTCCCCAAAGCCCCCGGGTTTGCCGAGTCCTGCATTATCCAGCAGCGTTTGTCACTTGGAAGATTGCAGGCCCCTGTCACCGTAATTCCAGTGAGGATGCAAAGCCAGGCAGCTTCTCCCTGCTGGGGATTAACTCCCTGCTCAGCAGCAGCCAGCAGCACAGGGGGGCTCCCGTGGGACTGGCACCTCTGGGGGTCCCAACCCTGCACCCCTCAGGATTTGGGACCAATCCTCAGCCTGGATCTGCATCCCCAGGGATGGGACAGCTCCACAGCAGCCCCAGGGTGGGTCTCATGGGAGGTGCCTGGCATTGATGAAGCCCCTTGGGGGATTTCTTGGCTTCTTGCCATCACCCTAAATTTTCCTCAAGCTGTTTGCTCTTCAACCCCCCCCTCCACTTCCCAAATCCAGCTTTCTTTTTCTCAGCCCCACATCCCAGTTTCTGAGCCAGAGGTGCTTTAAGCCTCTCCATAAAGCCTGCAGGATAACAGGATCCACCATGGTTGTCACACTGCAAGCAGGGGCTGAAGATTTAGAATTTTTTTTTTCTTGCTTTTGAGTCAAATCTGGCCATTCCTTGCACAGCAGGAATTTAAAGCCCAGCTCTCACCTTCCTCCCTGGGGTGTGTGGCAGGGACCACATGCAGCAGCAGGATCCTGCACCCCTGATGCTGAATTCATGCAGGAAAACCTGGAGCTCTGGGGGCTGTGAAGGGTGGGAAGAGGAGCACAGGAGCCCTACAGCCCCCAGGGATGCCATCCTGCCAGCAGTGATGCTCCTGAAGCCCAGGAATTGGTTGGATTGCTCCTTTTGGAGGTTAGAACATCATTCCTACAGATGGAGATCAATAAGAGGGAAGGGGAAATAAGCACTGAGGCATGCCAGGCTTGGATTTGGGATGTGGGGGCTGCTCATCCACACATTCCCACCTGGTTCCAGGAGCACCCAGCATCATTTGTGCCAGGGGAGGTTCAGGTTGGATATTAAAGGTCTCTCCAGCCCTGGCACAGCTGCCCAAGGCAGTGGCAGAGTCCCCATCCCTGGAGGGATTTAAAAGTCACATGGATGTGGCATCTGGGGACATGGTTCAGTGGTGGCCTTGGCAGTGCTGAGGCTCCATGATCTTGGAGGCTTTTCAAACCTAAATAATCCCACGGCTGTGATTAATCCCAAACCCTTCCCTGCTGCCACCACAGCTCCCAGGAGCCTGGAATTCCTCAGCAGCCTCAGCACAGGACATGCCCAAGCCATGCCCAAGTCATGGAGGGACATGCCCAAGCCATGCCCAAATCGTGCCCAAATCTTTCCCAGGCTTTGCTCCTGCCTTGTCCAAGCCATGTCCTGCCATTGTCACATCCGTGCCCAAGCCACAGAGGACCCCGGGCTGTTGGCAGCCACACGAGGCTGAGCCACAGGCAGGTGACAAGTGGCACCCAGGGCCAGCAGGTGGCAGGGCCCTTCTGCAGGTGGTGCCAGTCTTCCCTCTTAGGAAAAAAAAAAAAAAAAACAAAACAAAGAAAAAAACACACCCTTGGTTTGAAAGGCAGGTGTCTAAGGAAGGCAGGAGCCTGTCTTGGAATGGAAAATGTAAATCCCCTCCCTCCTAATTATTATCATTTTGAAATTAAGGAGCTCTTAGGTAAGATATGGGAATGGGAATAAGTTCTTTACTAGGAAAATTAAAATGAAAATGCAGTAATTAAAAAAAAACCAAAACCAAAACAAACAAAAATACCCACTGAGAGAGTCAGAATCCAAGGTGATGCCCTGTTGGTCAGGGGTTGGGGCAGCGCCATCCCATGGTGTCCATCCTCCTGCAGTGACAGATGTGGCTCTGCTGCAGCAGTGCTCCTGGAGAAGGGGCAGTTTTCCTCCCCAGGCCCAGGGATGATGTGCAAGGCTCTGCTTTTCCTCTGGGATCCAGTGGGAAAAGGCTGCTCTGGTGTTCCCAATGCCAGCTTGGATCCGGGTAGGAAATGCTCGGCTCCTCCCCCTGGCTGGAGCATCTCCCCATGGGATGATGGAATTTTATCAGCCGTCCCCTGGGACTCCATGGCCCATGGACAGAAAATATCCCCCCCTGGAGATAAAAATCCCTGCTCCACCTGCTTTCAACAGATGGTGATAGAATCCATACTGCTGGCTCATCCTGCATTGCAACCCAAGACAAACAGGATATTTTGAGCTGGAAAAAAAGCAGTTTTTGGAGCCCTGGCACACCGTGCTGGCACGGGGGGCTCAGCACAGCCCCCCAAGATCCCCCCCCAGCCATCCCTGAGCCCTGAAATCCCGCGGAGGCAGCGCCTCGGCTCTTCCCATTGACATTCCTGCGCCGCCACCTCCTGTCGCCGCGTCTCTAATAATATCAGGCCAGATTAATTGGCACTAATACAAATGTACACAGCTCCATAAAAAGATGTCACCTCGCTCACAATGGGGGGAACGGCTGCTCCCGCATTATCTCTGCTGTGCAGGCGTGTAATTCACTCCTCGGGAAAACACGCTATTTATTCGGCTCCCCTATAACAATCTCTCTGCAAACACCACGGCATGGCGAAGGGAGCCGGGAGACACCCAGCCCTGCTGCTGTCACCGCCGCCGTGTCGCTTGTCCCCGTGCAGGGCCACCCAAGGGTCCCTGCAGGGGATGGGGCAGAGAGATGCGGGATTTGGGGATGTCCCCACACCGGGATGCAGCCCTTGGGTGTGAATTGTCGGCTCTGGGATGGTGCCAAAAAGGGAATTAAAGGGATTTTGGCAAGGAATGTGCCAGGGGAAGGAGCACAACCTGTTTCCTTCGCTCCCCAGGGCAGGGCAGCAGCACCCACCCGCTCCAGAGAGGATTTTTGGGCATTTTTTGGGCGGGCATGCAGCCCCCCGTGGGTGTGACAATGTCCCCTCGGGATGCTGCCACCGCTTTTTCCAGCACAAAGAGCCGGGGACAGCCCCCATCCCGCTGCTGCCTCCCGAGGAGAGGAAATTTGGGCGCCTCGTCGGTGTTTGCGCACCCCCAGCCCCTCAAATCCATGCAATTAACGATGCTGTGTTTAATTAAATGGTTGTATAATTATTTTGACGTGAGCAAACTCGCCAGGTGAGTGCCACGGGAGATCCATGGATGCGCCAGAGGACCCCGCTGGGTCTGCGGTGCCCCCCAGCCCCAAAATCCCTGGAGAAGAACCAGGGGGAGGCTGGAGAAGCCCAAAAGAAGCGGGGTGGGTTTGGGGTGGCCAGCAGCAGCCCCTGACGGAGTCAGAGCCATCACGAGTGACACAGAGCAGAGGCCACTGCGGGCTCCTTGGGCCGGACTTAGCAAAGCCGGGCTGGGAAGGGAAGGGAAGGCTCTGGAAGCTGAGCTGGGGTTTGTCTCCAGCAAGGCGGCGATTCGAGGCCACTCGAGGTGAAAGGCGCCGCCAGGTTCGTTTTGGGGGGTGGTCAGCCAAGGGTGGGGGGGGACAGCAGAGCCTTGTCCTCAGCAGCATCTCCCTCCTTCCATAGGTTTTTTTTTTTTTTCTCCCCTGCATCTCTTCTTAATTCCTAACTTAATTTCTTTTGACATCCTCATTGCCGGTTTGACCTCTTTACTGGAATCATGTGCTGCTTAAAACTCATTATCCCACCATTGAAACAGGAAGTTAATTAAAAACCCTTTAAAAAAAGAAAGAAAGAAAAAAGAAAAGGGGGGGAAAAGCTCATCCCATGTCCGGAGATAGATGGAGAAGGGATATGACCAAGCTGTACCGTGTCCCCACAGCCCACCAGCCTCCTCCACTGATCCAAAAACTCCATCAATTTTTGGGGACCACCAGCCAAATCCCCCGATACAAGATCAGTCATGGGCAAGATCCAGTTTGGGAAAAATTATTATTTTTTACAGGAAAATATTCCCATCATGGATCCAAAAATCTAAGTGGCTCCTGTTTAATCCACATTTCACCCCAAAATTTCTTCATGCTCACAGGACATCTGGCTGGGATGATGCCAAGGAGGGACCCCAGGACCCCTATGCCATCGCCAGGGTGTCCTGGGGTGTCCCCAACCCCGAGCCGAGGTCACAGTGGCCATGGAAGTCACAAGTGAGAGGTTTTGGGCCATTCATCCAGAAATGAGAGGGGTTCTAAGGGGCCCAAAAGAGAGCCCCTGGGGACCCCACGGAAAGGTTTGGGGTCCTAGAAGAGGCTTTGAGGATCTGCAAAAGGTGAATTAGGACCCGGTGAGGGCACTGAGATGCCAGCAGAGGGGTCAGTGTGAGTGTAGGAGCTTCCAGAGACGCCAGAAGGGATCCCAAAGGGGAATTTGGGGAACCCAAAGAAGGACTGAGGACCCCAAAGGGAGAGTTTGGGATGCTGAGGATGGGCTGTGAAACCCTAAAAGGGGGTCCAACCTATCGGGGTGGGGTCAGACACCCAGAGCAGAGAGCGGAGCCTCACTGGGCTCCCAGAGTGGGGCTGTAGGCACGCGGGAGGGTTTTGGGGGACCCAAAAAGGATTGAGGACCCCAAAAGGAGAGTCTGCGATGCTGAGGATGGGCTGTGAAACCCAAAATTGGGGTCCGACCTATCGGGGTGGGGTCAGAGACCCAGAGCAGAGAGCGGAGCCTCCCGGGGCTTGCTGGGGACACGCGGGAGAGTTTTGGGGGACCCAAAAAGGATTGAGGACCCCAAAAGGAGAGTCTGCGATGCTGAGGATGGGCTGTGAAACCCAAAATTGGGGTCCGACCTATCGGGGTGGGGTCAGAGACCCAGAGCAGAGAGCGGAGCCTCCCGGGGCTTGCTGGGGACACGCGGGAGAGTTTTGGGGGACCCAAAAAGGATTGAGGACCCCAAAAGGAGAGTCTGCGATGCTGAGGATGGGCTGTGAAACCCAAAATTGGGGTCCGACCTATCGGGGTGGGGTCAGAGACCCAGAGCAGAGAGCGGAGCCTCCCGGGGCTTGCTGGGGACACGCGGGAGAGTTTTGGGGGACCCAAAAAGGATTGAGGACCCCAAAAGGAGAGTCTGCGATGCTGAGGATGGGCTGTGAAACCCAAAATTGGGGTCCGACCTATCGGGGTGGGGTCAGAGACCCAGANCTCGCCCCTCGCCGAGCGATGTCCAGGAGGAAACAGAGCAACCCCCGGCAGATCAAACGTGAGTCGCCGCTAGCGGTATTCCCCTCCCTTGTTCTGTGCTGGCCGCGGCACTCTCCTCTCGTTATTTTTATGCACCACCCCTTCGGCGGCAGTGCTCCCGCACCCTCCTCCCTCGGTCCCCCCGGGACACACCCGGGACACAGCGGGGACCCACCCGGGACGGCCGCCGTGGGTTCCCGTTCCCGCTACCGGCCGCTCGTCCGCCTTGGGCTCTGTCCCCGCCGCTCCCCCCTCCCGCGCCGCCTCCCCCCCGCCAGCGCGGTGGCTCCGGTACCGGCTCCCGATGGGGGCCCCGATAAGGCTTTAAAATATTCCGTTCTGCAAGTCCCGTCCTGATAACATCGCTCTGTCGGGACGGCCTGAAATTGTGATCTTATCTCCTCTGCCTGCCTCCCATCCAGCGCCGGCAGCCGGGGCCAGGGGCTCCCCAAATTCCCCCCGGGGCTCCCCATCGCCGCCGGGCCACCCCAGCCCTGCCCAGGGCTCCTCACCACGGCTGCGTGCCGTGGGGCTTCCCATCCACGCTGAGCCACCGCAGCCCTGCCTGGGGCTCCTCACCATGGGGACACAGCACCCCGACCCTGCCAGGGGCTCCCCTTCCCGCATGGGGACCCCCATTTGCCTGGGCGCTGCTGGACCCGCCGTGCCACCGTCCCCATGTGCCTTCCTCCCCACCGGCCACGCTGTCCTTGACCCTCCACCCTGCCCAGTGTCCCCTCCAGGTCTCGCTTTGCATCCCAGCCCAGGTGGGACGTGGCCATAAGGAGCGGCCACAGGCTCCCACGGGACTTTAGCCGCATCCCCGTGGAATGGTGATTCCAGAGGGGCGCGCTGCCCACGATCCGCGCTCTTGTTTTTTGCTCCAGCGAGGATGTACCAGCAAGGCAGAGAAATCCTGCAAAGTGCTGGAAGTTTTTCGGTGCCGGGCTCGGCTTGGCTTTTCTCCTTCCTCTCCGGTGTGTGTGTGTGTTTTTTTTTTTTCTTTCCCCCTCGAGTCGATGGAAGCTGGTGATAAGAGGGAGATGGGAGGATAGGGAAGGCTGGCCACCATGTGATAATCTACCTTTATCTTTCTCCTGAAATAATTGCAAGGCTGAGTTGCACCTACCTGTTTCCCTGCCTGGGGTGATTGCTGTGGTGATAACGCTCAGCTAGACTTTTACCCGGGGAGAGTTAAAAATAGTCCCAGCTGCCTCCCTCTCTCCTTTTTTTTTTTTTTTTTTTTCGGGATACTTTTCTCCTCTGGCCTTATCCAACTTCCGCGGCTTTATTTCGGCAAAAAGCCCTGCCTGGGTAACTCCAGCTCGTCCAACCGGGAGCGTTCAGACCGGAGCGAGCGGTAGCGCTGGAATGACACTGCTCCCTCCCTGCGGGAGCTGGTGGGATGCCCCATCCCAGTAACCACCAGCGTGGACTTTATGGGGCAAACTGGGGCAGGACGGGGCCGTGGCAGCTCGGCCGGGCGGCGGCGGCTCCTCGCATCTCCTTCCTCTGCTGCTTTTCTGCAGAGATGTGAAGAAATGATAAAGTGGGAGGCTGATCTCAGGCCGCCGGCGATGGCCAAAACTGATTAAAGAGCTGAGAGCTTGGAAGCCTTCCTGTATGTGTCAACATGAAAACAGTCATTAGAGGCGGCGAGCGCGGCGAGAGCGCCCTGCCGCTGCTCCATCAGGGAAGGTATGCATGAATCAGGGCTCCGGTAACCAGACTCCTCTCATGTACAGACCGGACCTGTTTCCACAAAGTCTATCCTCCTTATCATCTCGGCTGGAGCATTAAAAACCTCCTCCAGATTGGTATCTGCTGATTTTATTTTCCTGGGTGACGCGATGTTCTCGCTCTGGGCTTCGCCTTCTCTTGTGGGGTTGGGGTTTTTGTTGTTTTTTTTTGAAGCCCGATGCGAGGCGCAGATTAAGGCTCGCGGGGAGATCGCCGGGAGAGCGGGCGATCGCCAGCAGAGATAAGACAAAGATCAGACACCGGACTATATTTAACCAGCTGCTTTAACCTTCCTTTTCTTCCTGCCTTTCCGGGCTGGAGCCGTGCGGGGATGGAGGGGCCGGGGGTGCCGCTCCCTCCCTCCCAGCCCCCCCCGGCAGCGGCGGTGGCACACGGTGGGGAGGCTTTGAAAGCCGATTGCATCGCGATGGTGGCTTTTGATAGCAGAGAAAACACCCCGAGCATCTCTCCCTTTCATTTTTGGGGTTCCTGCCCGCAGAGGACAGTTTCTTGCCATCCCTGCCTGTACCACCAACCTCCCTGCAGCAGCTGCTGCTTTATGGGGTGGTTTATTTTTTTCTCTCTCTCTCTCTCTTTTTTTTTTTTTTGTGTGTCTGTCTTTTGTTCTGCTGGTAGATAGATGTGAGGGGCTGATAGGGAGCAGGAGCTGATCTCCAACCCAGATAGCCTGTTATATTTATTAACTTCAAACATGGGAGCGCGGGCGCCCAGCTGATGAGCGAGGCTCTGGCAGCTGCCGGTGCTTTCGCAGCGCCGGGTCCTGCGATGGGGGAGCCTGATAAGCGGGAGATTGATCTCATCGCGCTGATGTGCCTCCCCCTCCCTTGTTCTTTTAATACAGATATTTTTTATTATTTTTTTGTTGTTCCTAAGCGAGCTGGAAGCGACTGTTTTGTCATAGTTGCAGGGGCCTGTTTGTGGTTATTATTTTTTTTTTTACGG
>VXBI01013441.1:48573-78239 GCA_013397375.1 Toxostoma redivivum | reverse complement strand
TTGTCCCTTTTTATTCTGAGCTCAGCTGCAGTAGATCTGAGCTGCTGATAAGCGCCGAGCCCCGATCTCCATCCTGATAGAGATTGCCAGCGTTGATAAGGACCACTTATCTCTCCCCACCAGACCGGAGCAGGATTCGCTACAACAACAAACACAGCAAAGAGGGGCAAAAGGGCTCCAACAATTTGTTCCACTGCAGATGTGATTAACGCAGGCGCTCTAATTATCTGATGGGGGGCAGCTGCATGTGTGTTTTTATTTCTCAAGGTGCTGGGGTGGTTCTCCCCCCCCTCCACGTGCTCTGTGGAACGAGCTGGGCTGAGAAGCCGAGCTCTCCCAGCGCCTGTTATCGGCTGCAGATGTTGCATTAGTTTGATGAGAGCTTTGACTTTTTTTGATGATTATCTCCCATTCTGCTCCGCCGAGCGAACGCACGGGGCTGCTGGGGTGGGGGGGAGGTGAAAACACCGTCGTATTTTTGCATGTGGATTTTCTTTAATTGCTATTAGATGGTGTCAGATAACGAGTGTGATCTGCGCTGTTAAAGCCGCCGTCTCTTCGTGGGGGTGTGCTGGGCTGGGTGGTTTTATTTTTATTTTTTTTCCTCTCCTCCTGCACGCTCGGCTGCTCGCCGGTCCCGCGTGGGCTCGGTGGCGGTGCCGAGAAGGGGATGGTGGAGCCGGGCAGGGGGTGCCCGTGGGAGCCCTCCTTCCCGGGAGCTTGGAAAATTGCTTTTCTTCTAAAGATGACAGTGGCCAAACCCAGCGTCTATTTTTAGCGGCGGCGTGGTGAGCCGGTGGCGTGGGATGCTCCGGGCACGCCTCCTGCCCGCTCCTTCCCGCTGCCTTCCCTTCCCTGAGTCGCTCCTTCCCTTTCAGGTGACTCTGGTTCAGCCTCCTCTGCTGGCTCTGGGGTTTTTTTCGTTTGTATTTTTTTTTTTTTTGCCTGTTTTCCCCCCTGCGCTCTGATGCAGCCGCACTTTTCCATCCCCGCCACCTCCGTGCCTCAGTTTCCCCATCCGCGCCTCCGGGCTGGGATGGGTGGGGGGTGTTTGGGAGGTGCTACCTCCGTGGGGTGGGGAGGGTTTGCTCCCGGCTACCAGCAGGAAAACTCTGCCCCAAAAACCGGAATTTCTGCACATCCCGGGGCTCCCCCAGCCCCTCTTCCCGCCCGTACCCCACTCCTGGCATCCCTGGGGTGGCATCCCCGTGTCCCACATGTCTGCTACACCCACGGGCGCTGCCTGCCTGCCAACCCCTCCCCTCTTGTGCAAACACCCCGAGGTGTTTGCCAGCCCTGGCGCGGTGGCATCCGACTGGCACCGGCAGGGGTGCGGGTGGCAAAGCCCTGTGGCACGGCTGCCCCCGCAGCGGCTCTGCCCATCCCGGCTGGCAATGGCCTCTTGGGATGTGCTGTGGGTGACATCAGGGGCTCCCAGGGCTGGGGACACATGGTGGTCCTCACAGGTGGGGTGGGGAGCGACCCGTGGGCTGTGGTGCTGCTGGGATCCTGGTGGGATGCACCCAGCAGAGCCCACCATGGGGAGTTGTCCCGGCCATCCCCAGGTGTTACCCAATATTCCTGCTCGGTGAAGGATGTGGTGATGCTGGGAGAAGTTTTCCTCTGCTTCCACAGCCTGGGCTCCAGGTGTGAGCATCCCTACAGGCCCCAGCTCCAAGAGAAGGGTTGGCACATGGGGACAGCTCGGAGCAGGAAATGCATTCAACATGGATAATGGAGAAATAGCACTGGTGGCCACCAGCCCTGTGCCCTGCCAGCCTGGGATGCAAAATCCCTCAATTCCAGGGCACCCTATAGCACTGGTGGCCCTGTGCCCTGCCAGCCATGGGACACTTCATCCCTCAATTCCAGGGCACCCTTTTGGGACCGTGCTGGGGGTAAATCCCAGGATGGCTCTTCCAGGCCATGCCCATCTCTGCAGCAGCAGGCAGGGAGGATGAGGAGGATGCTGAGGGAGCAAGGTCTGGAGCCGGGCTGGCCATGGCTGAACCAGTTCTGCCGAGAGCCCGGCACATCCCTGCTGGAGCGAGGGAGGCTCCGCGGGCTTTGCCAGGCGGCTCCTCCAGGGCCCGTGGGCGCTGGGGTTGGGTTGCTTTTGTGCCTGCTGCTGCTTTTCCACCTCCTGAGCCCCTGGGGGACACCCCCACATCGTCCCCAGCCTGAGCACGCTGGCACTGGAGTGTCCCTGTCATCCCAGGGAAGTCACTTCCAGCCGGGATTTGCACCTCAGGATCCGAAGTGGCGAGGTTGGGCAAGGTCTTATTTTCCATGGTGAATCACGAGGCCACCTAGCAAGCTGCAGCTTTGCCTTTGGCCAAGTTGTGATGTGGCCAGCTCGGCAAGCAGGGCTTGGGAAGAAAGCAATCCTTTCCCCACGGGTGTTGCAGGAATTGTGCAAGGAGGCAGTGCCAAGGCACGGGTGAGCCGGGGTTCCTGGAGAGGGGCAGCACCCCAAAGGCATCACCACATCCATCCTGGGACATTCCCAGCCCTGAGGGGACACCCACAACCTCGGGAAAGGAAAGGACAGCGCTGCCCAAGCTGGGAGCAAACTGGGATGGAGCTGCTGGTGGTGTTGGTGGATTTGGGGTCAAGCACAGCTGAAGGAAGAGGATGTTTTCAGGATGTTTTCCATGCGTGCTGTCCATCCTGCTGCAAAAAGAACAACATGATTCTCCTTGGAAAACACTGGATGTGTTGGTGTGGAGGGAAGAGCAGCCCAGACCTTCCCCAGAGGCACAGGCAGGGCTGAGAGCTGCTGCTGCCTGGAGAGCGGGATGTGAGCTCGGAGCAGGAGCGAGGAACCTGGAGCATCTCAGAATTCAACATTTAAGAAGATAAATTGGAGAAAGCCTCTGTGCCAGCCCTGCACCTCACTCCACCTCTGCTCCATGCCGAGGGCATGGATTTTTCATCCTGTGGGGCCAAGAAATCAGCTCCCTCACTTTGGGGAAGAGCAGGAATGGGAGCAGGAGGCCGATATCTCCTTTTTTTTTTTTTCTGCGCCACATCCCATGACTCCCTTTGCTGCCTGACTCAGGGCTTTTGGCCGGGCTGTGTCCTGCTGCTCCTTTTATCAGGAAAGTTCAAGTGTTTCGGGGTAATACAGTTCCCTCTTCCGATGGCTGCCCGGCAAAGGCTCCACATTGTTCCTGCAGCAACATGTTTTTTTGGAAGGGCTGAAATGGCGAAAGGAATGCAACTGCTGACCTTGGGCTGCAGTGGGGTTAAGGAGTGTGTGCCTATGAGTCACTCCAGATAAGAGCCTTCCACGGCTTTTTTCCTCCAAAATAATTCTTTATCTCCTCTTTCTCACATCAACATATTTTCTTGACATCTCCCATTCGATAGCGCGTGGAGGAAATGTGCTCCTCTAATTTGTTCATCTGATGAAATGTGGATCCATTGTTTTCCCTCGGCCTTGGCCGGCTGGGAGCGTGACCCCAGGATTTGGGGATGTGCCCAGGGCTTGGGGATGCTCAGTGGGGTCATGGCCTGGAGATTTTGGGGTCGCTGCGTGGGGTTTTGGGGTGTTTGGGGTCGGTGCCTGGAGCTTTGGCGTATTTAGGATTGGTGTCTGTGTTTTTGGGAATTCCTGTTGGGGTCAGTGCCTGGAGCTTTGGGAATGGTGCCTGCAGTTGTGGGAATGCAAACTCAGGATTTGGGGGGTTTAGTGGGTTGGGTACCCCTTGCTTTAGGGATGGGTTTTGGGGTCGGTGACAAGGATTTGGGGGATAATTGGCACCCTGGATTTGGGATTGCCCAACAAATTCAGTGCCTGGGGCTTTAAAAATGTGCATTGGGGTCACTGCCCTGGAATTTATGGATGCTTGAAGGAGTTTGGGGATTCACCTCAGGCTGTGCCTGAGGCTTTGGGGATGCTCAGTGGGGTCAGTCCCTGTAGCTTTAGGAACACACGTAGGGATGGTACCCAGGATTTTGGGATGCTTGGTGAGATCGGTGCCTGGGGTTTTGGGGTCAGTGCCTGGGATTTGGGAATGTGCTTTAGGGTCAATACCTAGAGCTCAGTGGGCTCAGTCCCCATGGCTTTGGAACTGTTTCCTCCAGGACAGCACCCAGAGCTTTTGGGATGCTCAGTGGGGTCAGTCCCCAGGGTTTTGGAGCTGTTTCCCCCAGGACTTTTGGGATGCTCAGTGGGGTCAATCCTTGTATCTTTAGGAACACACCTAGGGATGGTACCCTAGGATTTTGGGATCCTTGATGAGATTGGTGCCTGGGCTTTGGGGATGTGCCTTAATCAATACCCAGGATTTTTAGGATGCTCAGTGGGCTCAGTCCCCATGGCTTTGGAACTGTTTCCTCCAGGACAGCACCCAGAGCTTTTGGGATGCTCAGTGGGGTCAGTCCCCAGGGTTTTGGAGCTGTTTTCCCCAGGACTTTTGGGATGCTCAGTGGGATCAATCCTTGTATCTTTAGGAACACACCTAGGGATGGTACCCAGGGTTTTGGGGTGTTTGATGTGATTGGTGCCTGGGCTTTGGGGATGTGCCTTAATCAATACCCAGGATTTTTAGGATGCTCAGTGGGCTCAGTCCCCATGGCTTTGAAGCTGTTTCCTCCCGGACAGCACCCAGCACTTTCGGGATGCGACCTGGGCTTTGGGGATGTGCCTTAATCAATACCCAGGATTTTTAGGATGCTCAGTGGGCTCAGTCCCCATGGCTTTGAAGCTGTTTCCTCCCGGACAGCACCCAGCACTTTCGGGATGCGACCCTGGGAGCAGCAGCAGCAGCAGCAGCATGCAGAGCATCCCCATCTGTGCCAAAGCCGCCTTCCCCTCCCCTCCCTCGCTCGGCCGGGAAGTTTGGCCGCTCTCTCTTCTCCATCTCCCAGCCGAGGCCTCTCATGCTCCTCGCAGCTCCTATGATAATGCGGAAAGTTGAACTGGCCCCATTACTGCGCTGCGATGGTTGCGGCGATAAGGGCCCGATAATGGCAGCGATAGCGGCGGCTCGGTAGCCAATGGCTCTGCCGCTCCTCCCATTAACATTCCCCACCACGGCCGGGCTCGGAGCTGCCTATCTGCTCTCCATTTCCACTCCTCCGCTAGATAAGAATGGAAATACTGACTTCATAGCTCACTGATTAAAGTGTCTGGATTTCTTGATAATACACAGATAAATTATGTTTTTCAAAAAGAAGGTAGGGAAGGGAGTGCGAGGGGAGGGAAAAACCTCCAGTCCATTTTTATTATTTTTTTTTTCTCTTTGCTTCCCTGTTTCTGGCCGTGCCCTGGGAGTTGGGTTTTTGCTGCTCCAAAATGCTCTTCCCAGCAGGAAGGCAGAGCCCTATGAGGTGCCCTCAGGAATGGGGGAAATGAAGAATTTTTGGGAGCCACGTGGGTGGGGTGTAGGGCACATGCAGTCAGGTCCCTGTGCTGGGATGGAGATGCTGTTCCTGCATCCTGGGACCTGCTCCATCATTGGCATCTCGGGCTTTGCCAGCTGTGCCACGCTGCCAGGATCCTGGTGCTGCCTGGGGCATCTCAGAGGGGTCTGTCCCCAAGCTGGCAGCACCCAGGGATGCTCAGGAAATATTTCCATTTCTCCATCTGGCTCTGCTGCAGGATGCTGCCCTGGGTACTTTTACTGCCCCATCCATCCTCAACTCCTTGGCTTTCCTCACTCATCGTCCCCACTGGAGCAAACAGAGCTTCCAGACTTTTTGGTTTGGAAAAGGTATCAACCACGAGCCTGAGTTTGTTTCATCTAAATATAAAACTAAAGACCAAACAGTATAAAGTTCATTTTTTAATGTGCTGCCCCATTCCAGTTGGGCTGCTCTCTTTATTTTTTTTAGGGGAACTGTGATAAAAAGCAGAGATAAAGCCAGGACTGTTTTGTGTAGGAGTCTGTATCTGTGTTATCTATCTCCCTTTTTCACTCTCCGAGCAGCTCTGTTGTTTTTCGCTCTTATCTCGCTCCACCAAAATGCCAAGAACAGGAAAAAAAAAAAAATTAGAAAAAAGAAAGAGAGAGAGGCAGCGCAGGCACGTTTGCACGGAGAGAACTCGGCGTCCACGGAGCTGGGCAGGAGAAGGGCTTGGAGTTGAGGGATGGGGTGCTGGGAAGGCAGGGAAGGATTTTGGGAGCAGTGCTGTCCCAGGGATCTCCATGTGCCAGGCTTGGTGCCACCCAACCTGGCTGTGCCCTCTGAGGGTCCCTCCCCGCCCCTGGAACCCCCACAGTTCCTGTTCACATCCCTGGAGTGCTCCAGGATGGCTCTGGGAGCTGGGGTTGGGCATCCTGAGGGACTGAGAGCAACAGGGACATCCCAGCCAGAGCAGCTTTGCTGCTGTCTCCATCCTTGTCCCCATCCTTGTCCCTCCAGCCTTGTCATCACCCAGAGCTGTCACAGACTGAAGGGCTTGGGATGGACACTGAAAACCATCCCTGTTCCCTCTCCATCGCTTTTGGGAGCAGGATGGAGCTGGCAGGACCTGGAGCAGTTCCCACAGGAAGGGGGATGGCTCCAGCTCGGTTCTCCAGGGTAATTTGTCGCTGGATTAGCCCAGAGCTTGACCTCTGTCCTCGCTGTCACCTGGAATTGATGTGCTGTGAGAGCTGCCTGAGCATCCCCACCCCCAGCCATTCTGGAATGCTTTATTCCAGATGGGAGAAGAAGGATCCCTGTTTAGGGGTTTCCCCCCCAGTTCTGCCCTTTGGCAGGGAGCAGGGGTGGCTGCTTGGAGCCTGATCTTCACAGATGGAATTTTGGAATTTCTTTCCCACATCGGTGCGTATCAGCGCCCACATCCTGGATCACCGTGGGGATAAACACCTCAAGCTGCTCTTGGATGTGGTTTGGATGGAGCCAGCTCCAGTGTCCATCCCAGTGAGGACTCCAGCCTCTCCCAGGTGCCTCAGTTTCCCCGCTGTGCCCCGAGCAGGCTCCGCGTGTCTCCAGCCTGGCCCACGTTCGGCGCATCCCTTCTCCCGGAGCCATCCCATCCATCTGCCGCGCCAGGGACGGCTCCATTCCGCTCCGTCCTCTCTCCAAATCTATCAGGGCCTTATCGACCCCATCTGAAACCTAAAGTCACTCCATTGTCATTGTCCCTGGGTTTCCTCGCCGGCTTTCTCCCCCGGCTGGCGCGCGGTTGATCCGTTCCTGTAGGGAATGGCGGCCCCCGGAGCGCCCCAATCTCCCGGAATCTCTGGCTGGTTTATCGGCCCATCGGAGCCGGGGCTGGCGGGGCCGGGGCTGGCGCCGCTCGCTGCTGATAAAGTTACAGAGTTCAGGCAGTGATGAATGTTCAGTAACTGCACCCGCCGCGATCCCGCCTGGGCTTGGCAGCGCGAGCAGCTCCGGCTGAAACCAATCCCTCTCCTATCAGCAGCGCTGCTCTTTCTCAGGCTCGGCCTCTCCCCGCTTCTGCTCTTCCCTGGGGGGCTCCCCTGGGGCAGCACAGCACCCAGGGATGCTCCAGGGGCTCCATCGCAGCTGTGTGGGGTTTTTTTTCTGGATTTCGCCCTGGAGTGGTTTGGGTTGAGAAGGAGCTTAAAGTTTATCTGGTTTCAGGGTAGGGACCTTCCATCAGAGCAGGCTGTGGTGGTTGGGATAGAGCAGCATCCCATCCCATCCCATTGTGAGAAATCCCAGCCTTCCCAACACCTCCATTCCTGCTCTGTCCTTCATGCCCCTCCTGGAGCAGCNCTCCATTCCTGCTCTGTCCTTCATGCCCCTCCTGGAGCAGCATCCCATCCCATCCCAGTCTTCCCAATACCTCTAGTCCTGCTCTGTCCTTCATGCCCCTCCTGGAGCAGCTTCCCATCCCATCCCCGTCTTCCCAATACCTCTAGTCCTGCTCTGTCCTTCATGCCCCTCCTGGAGCAGCTTCCCATCCCATCCCCGTCTTCCCAATACCTCTAGTCCTGCTCTGTCCTTCATGCCCCTCCTGGAGCAGCATCCCATCCCATCATGAGCAATCCCAGCCTTCCCAACACCTTCATTCCCACTCTGTCCTTTGTTCCCATTCCCATCCCATCCCAGTCTTCCCAATACCTCTAGTCCTGCTCTGTCCTTTGTTCCTTTCCTTTCCCAACTCATCCCCATCCCATCATGAGCAATCCCAGCCTTCCCAACGCCTTCATTCCCACTCTGTCTTTTGTTCCCATCCCCATCCCATCATGAGCAATCCCAGCCTTCCCAACGCCCTCATTCCCACTCTGTCTTTTGTTCCCATCCCCATCCCATCATGAGCAATCCCAGCCTTCCCAACGCCTTCATTCCCACTCTCCTTCGTTCCCCATCCTGGAAAAATTAGGCCTAATTATATTGCAAATGTAATCATTATTATAAATGTAACAATTATTGTAAATACCATCCCGTGAACAATGCCCCTCCATGCCTCCACCATCTCTATTGCCCCACCACCCTTTATTTCCCTCCTGGTATAAATTAGGCCTAATAGATTATAAATGTGATAATATTAATCATTTTAAACCCCCTCATGAGCAGTTTGGAGCATCTCCCCATCAAGGATTACCCAGCACCTCCATCCCCTATTCCCCTCCTGGATAAATTAGGCCTAAATACAGAAATGTAATAAGTCTGTAAATTTAATTTATCAATGATTATAAATATCCCCCATAAGTAATCCCAACATCCCTACCACCTCCTGGATAAACCACTAATAATTTAATCCCAAACCATTATCTATATATTATAAATCCCCCCCTTGGACCTTCAGATTTTCCAACTATATTTTTTTTTTTCCTTGTTCTTTTCTCTCAGGGCACCACAGGCAGGGTGAGGGTGAGTTTTATCTGGAGGTGATGGAGAAGGCCCCCAAATTTGAGATAAATCCCCCTGGGGCTGGCCCCAGCCACTATCAGCTCCATGCACGGGGCTGATCTTTCATGGGGAGATATCCATGGGAAGAGCAGGGCCTGGGATGCTGCAGCCAGCCTGATAGGGGAGAGGGCTGATTGTGCTCAGAAAAGCCAAATTTCCCCCCAAACAATTCCAGACTTGTGGAATTTAGAGCAGCATCACCGAGGGGAGATGTCCTGTTGGATCAGGATCGCATCCATCGAAACCAAACCTCCTTTGTCCCAGCTTGGCATTCCCAATCCGCAGGGAAAAGGCTCAGGAGCAGCCGAGGTCGTTGGTAAAACAAACATTGGTAGGGCCCAGGGAGGGATTGGGTGAGAAGAGCAGGCTGGTGGCCCATCAGATACCGGGGTTTGCAGCCTGGGTTGTTCTCTGACTGCTTCTGGCACGGCACAGCCCCAGACCCTGGGGAATCCCGGGATGCTCCAGATCCCACCAAACCACCAGGGCTGCCTTTGCTGCAGGAGCAGCTGGGACTGCCTCCAGGAGCATCTTTCCCTGAGGAATGCCAGCCTGCTCCATGATTTGGGGGGAAAAGAGGTGATTTTGGGGCAGCGAGGAAGGGATTCCTGAGTGGAATTCCCAGCATGAGCATCCTGGTGATGCTTTGTGCATCCCAAAACCTGGTTTGCAGCCTTGCCCATCTCCTTTTGGGTTGGTTTTCATCATTATTATTATTAATTATTTAGTATTATTATTTATTATTGTGGTTTTTTAATTGGAAGGGGATAGTGCCAGCACAGGGATGAGGAGGAGCTGGAAGGATGGAGAAGGGATCCTGCATTCTGTTGCCTGCCTGCTGGAGCTGGAATATCCCAGGATGCCCTGGCACAGCTGGGATGTCCCCACTGTCCCCCTCGGTGACACCCAGAGCCAAGGCTGAGCTTTGAGGTGCCTGGAGAGAAGGTTTGGGATGTGAGGCCACCCAGCTCTGGGCTTTGTCCCTCATTCCCTGCCTCCTGGAGCCTTCCTTGGACTCATCCCCTGCCCAATAGGACTTGGAGGAATTTTTATTTTTAGAAATCAAGATGGTGGATTCCCAGAAGGGTTTGGGTTGGAAGGACCTTAAAGCTCACCTCCTCCCTCCCCCTCCACGGGCAGGGACACATTCCATTCAGCCCAGGTTGCTCCCAGCCCCATCCAACCTGGCCTTGAACGCTTCCAGAGATGGGAATTGGAAGGAGTCAGATGGGAAATTTTTATTTAAATTCGTATTTAAAAATAAACACTTGGACCCGACGGCAGCGCCGAGCGCCAGCCGGCCAAGGCAGGTTGCCACCAGCCTGCACGTGTTCCCAACCCAGGACCTGCTTTCCTCCATGGGAACTCCTCCTCCTCCTCTTCCTCCTCCTCCTCCTCCCTGCTCCACAGCCGGTGGGAAAGTCTGTGGCTGTTGCTATTTTCTATCTGTTATCAAGGCCTCTTATCACTTTGCTCTTGTCTCCGTGCCGGCTCTCCGAGCGCCCAGGGTCTCGCTCTTGGCAGCCTGGAAAACTCCCCCCCTCCACCTTCCCCCTCCTCCTTGATTCCCTATATTCTTTTTGCCTTTTATTTAATTTACCAGCTAAGCACAAAGAATCAAAAAAAGCTTTATTGTTCCTGAACCTTAATTGGAGAGCAGTGATCAAATCATTACCTGGATAACTCCGGGTTTCCCTGGGAATGCCGACCCTTGGCCCAGCCCTGGTGACACGGGCACATTGCCTCAGCTTCCTGCAAGTTTTTAGAGTCACTATCTTTCATTTTTTTTGAGGAAAAAAAAAAAAAAAAAAAAAAAAAAAGAAAAAAAAGAAATCCTTGCTCGTTATCAATAAAAAAAAGGAGGGAGGGAGAAGAGTTAATCGTCGAAGCGGAGTATCTTGGAAGGGAGCGTTTTTTGGCTCTTCCCCTCTCTGTAAAACCAGCCTCAGTAATTCAGTTTTAAAGCATGAAAAAAGGGAGTTGATGAAATTCCACTATCAGCACTGAACCAATATGCAAAATATCTCGCCGAGAATCAAATAGCTATTATGTTTTCATTTCCATTTCAGCGTATTTGCTTAATGAAGAATAGACAGATCAGGCCAGCCGAGGGAGGCTGTGTGCGGTGATAACTGTGCAGGGCTCCCAGCAATCCTGGCCAAGTGACGCTCTGCTCCTGCTCCACGCTCCCTCTCCCTCACTTGCTTTTTTTTTTTTTCCTTTTTTCCCCTTTTTTTGATTTTTTTTTTTTTTTTCCCCAGTGGTTCGTTTAACCCGTGCAGCTGGGAGCATCCCTGGGGGTTGGAGGGGAGTGGGGTGCTGCAGGAGGGTGCATCCCAAGACACAATTTTGGGGTGCTGTTGGCCACCCCACCTCCCTGTGGTCCCCAAACCCCTGGTTTTACATGGTTGGGTTTATCTGGAGCATCCCCATGTCCCTTGTGCTTGGCAGTGTTTTGGGGTGGGATGTGGATGAATCCAGGGATTGTGTGAGATGATTCCAGGGTGCTGTTGGCCACCAGTCATCCCCATACCAGGTTTGACACGGTTGGATTTATATGGAGCATCCTCATCTTCCTCATGGCTTCCTCAGTGTTTTGTTCACGTGGGATGAATCCAGGGATTTTGTGAGGTGATTCCAGGGTGCTGTTGGCCACCAGTCATCCCCATACCAGGTTTGACACGGTTGGATTTATATGGAGCATCCTCATCTTCCTCATGGCTGGGCCTCAGTGCTTTGGGGTGGGATGTGGGTGGTGCCAGGATGCATCCAGGGATCACAGTGACAAAATTCTGCTGATTCCCCATCATCCCTGCTGGGGTACCCAAACCCCAGCTGGATTTAGATGGACCATCCCCTTCTCCTTCCTGCTTGGGGGTGGATATTTCAGGGTGGCACGTGTGTCATCCCAGGATGCACCCAGGGACACCAGGGCTGTGGCACTGGGATGCTGCTGGCCACCCATCATCCCTGTAGGAACTTGGTGACACCACAGGACTCAAACCCCAGCTGGGTTTAGATGGGGCATCCAGTTGGATTCATATGAGGCATTTAATTGGATTTATATGGGGCATCCAGTTGCATTTATATAGAATATCCAGCTGGATTTTGATGGGGCATCCAATTGGATTATTTGGGGCATCCAGCTGCATTTATATGGAATATTCAGCTGGATTTATATGGGGTATCCAGCTGCATTTATATGGAATATTCAGCTGGATTTATATGGGGTATCCAGCTGCATTTATATGGAATATTCAGCTGGATTTATATGGGGTATCCAGCTGCATTTATATGGGGCATCCAGCTGGATTTATATGGGGCATCCAGCTGCATTTATGTGGAATATCCAGCTGCATTTAGATGGGGCATCCAGCTGGATTTATGTGGAATATCCAGCTGGATTTATATGGGGCATCCAATTGGATTTATATGGGGTATCCCCATTTCCCTCCTGGCTGGGGATGGGTATTTTGGGGTGGGATATGGGACACATCCAGGGACCATGGATGGGATGCTCTTGGCTGCCCATCATCCCTGTAGGCCACGATGCTGTGGCACCCAAAGCCATCCCCATCCTGTTCCCAGCAGGATGTGGGTGGTCTCAGCACCCTTGGGTGGCTGCCAGGTGGCCTCCTGGTCCCACCCATCCCTTCCCAGCCCCATCCACCCCTCCCTGGGCAGGCTGGAGGTGCCAAACCCGGGCGCAGGCGAGCGTTGGGTTAACTTTATCACAAGCCCAAGAGCCGTGAAGGCGTGAAGGAAGAAATTAGCCTAACAATGTTTCATTTACAGCGGGAGAAACGATTTGTTAGCTGGCGATTGTTTCTGAATATTATCAGAGCCTTTTTAATTGTGCTGGAACTGAAATTAGCAGAATTAGAATAAATTGCCTTCCCTTCTCCGGCAGCCTCTTTATTCACGCTCATTGTTGTGTGCTTTGTATAGATTATGGGCTCTTTGTTCTGCTGCTGTAAATATACATGCCTGGAGTCACGGCGAGCAGCTGAGGTCTGCAGACGGGCTGGCCCTGCTCTGATCCCCCCCGATCCCCAATCCTGTGCCTGGCTGGGGCCCGGGCAGCCCCGGTGGCACCGCGGCATCGTGCGGTGCCAGCCATGTGTGCCACCGCTGCTGGGCCTGGCTGGGGATGCTGCATTGCCATGGAAACGGCCAAGAGGGATGGCAGGGCTGGGGGGTGTCCTCCATGTGCACCCTGTTTGTCACCTGTGTCCCCCCTGCAGTGTCATCCCTGTGTTCCCTGTCAGGTAAGGGGTGGTGGGGACATTTCTGGTGGCCCTTTTGGGGATAGGTGATGTCACGTCTGTGTGCACAGGACCCCTCTTGCTGCCAGTGCCTCAGGGAGGGGACACCTCAGGGAACACCTGGAGCAGGACATGGCCACCTCTGCGAGGGGACAGTACCCCAGGGATGGCTGGGCAGGGCTTTCCCTTCCTTCCCTGCCTGGGATTTCCTCCCAACATCCTGCTTTCCCAACTGGGAAAACCCCCTGGCATCTCTTCCCTGTGGCTGTCCCCTCCTGACCGCCCTGTCTGTGTTCCCACAGGTACCCTGGCAGCCATGGAGGAAGGTGAGGATGCCCCAGTGGGGGACAAGAGCCCCTCGGAGAGGGACGGGGCCACCTCGGACTGCGAGGGCTCGGCCGAGCGCGACACTTCCAGCCCCCCCGGCAGTGAAGGTGAGCCCTGGGGCTGTCCCTGCTGTCCCCTCCCCACGGGGACAGGCTCTGCCACCACAGCAGCCTGCTGGGCATTGTGTCTGCTGGTGTTCATTAGCTGAGGAAGCAGCGTGGCCACCGCTTGGGGCTGGTGGGCTAGTGACACCCCCGTGTCCCAGGCTGCAAAGTCGTGTCCTTTAGGGTATGAAGTGACCCCCTTGGGGTGCAGAGTGACATAATTGGGGTTTAAAGTGACCCCTTAGGGTGCAAAGTGCAGAGTGTCCCATCCCAGGGATGCAGAGTGACCTCTCAGGGTACAAAGTCACATCCTTGGAAACACAAAGTTCCTCTCCCTGCCCATGATCAAAGTCACGTCCCTTGGGGTGCAAAGTTCCCCCAGCCAGGGGGACAAAGTCACATCCCTTTGGTGTAGCAGGCCACTCCCCCAGGGTGCCAGGCAGCCCCAAAAGCCACAGGTGGTGGCCCTGTGGCTGGGCTGGGGGCACAGGGCTGACGGTGGCACCGTGCTGGCCACGCAGCCGCCAGGCTGCCGCCGTGCCGAGCCGTGCCGCGCCCCAAAGGTGGCTGCGGCTCAGGGCCGGGCTGAAACAGTCCCAGATATCCTTCAAGTTCCTTCCTGTGGAGGTGGGGGCAAATCCCAATCAGTTAATGTTTGCAGTGCCCTTTGAGATAACCGCGCCGGGGCAAGGCTGCGCCGGCTCACCGAGCTGCAGCCGCGGCTCCCGGCAAACCCCACTGCCCCCGCGGGGTTTAGTGGGGGAAAAGTGTCCCCAAAACCAGGGCAGCCAGGCTGTGGTGTGCCAGGGAGACACAGCTGGGGCAGGGGAGGGATATTGAGAGTTAGGACAGGGATTCTGGGAGGTGAGATAGGGAAGGGACACAAAGAGCTGGGACAACATTTGGGGCAGGGAAGGGATCCTGTGATAGCCCCAAGAGATGAGACAGGGAGAGATCCTAATAGCCAGGGACACAGATAATGAGGGCAAGGAAGGGACTTCAGTATTTGGGGCAGGCCAGGAACCCCAATTGGGGCGGGGAGCTGATAGCTGGAGCAAGGAGAGACCCCAATTCCAGGGAAAGGAGCCCAACAGCCAGGACAGGGATCCTACAGCAAAGCAGGGAAAGGAACCTGCTAATTGAAACAGGGAGGGAACCTGATAAGTGCAGCAGGGAAGGGACCCCACTATCTGAGGTAGGGAGGTCTCCCAGGCAAACTTTGCTCTGCGGTGGAGAGAAGTGAGGGCTGTTATCTGATGGGGCAGGCGGGCTGGGGGCGAGGAGCCGGAGCCGGGGCGCGGAGCTGCACCTGGCACTGGCCTGCCTCGATAAAGAGGTGATAGCAGAGATAAGCCCCAGCAGCAATAACGGCCACTAAAGCTTTCAGCGCGATGGATAAAAATCGATATGCCAGGCACTTTGATTTATAGCCAAAAATAATAGGACTTTTATACCCGGTGATTGATTTATTTGATGTTAATCATGGTGCTTATCACCTGTATTAATAATCGGCGCTGGCGGTGACGTCACCCCTGGGCGGGCGCGGTGGCGCCGATCGATTGGGCTCAGCGCTCTCGATCCGCCCGGGACGCCAAGGCAAACATGTACTTTGGGCACTAATCTGCCACACTGTCATATGCAGATTGCCTTTATCAGCCCATCTCCAGCAGCAGTTAATGGAGAAAATAATTGTTATCAAGTTGCTATGAGTACGCCACGGATAGAGCGGTGGAGGGAGCGGGGTGCGCCGGGGGGTTTAGGGTGGGAGGTCTTGGGGTGGGTTGATGGGGCATTCCCAGGGGGATCCCCTCCCTGTGCCCCATCGTGGCCCCAAGGTGTTGCTGGTCCCCTGTGGAATGCTGTCCCTGGAATTCCCTGCTGCCTTCCCCCTCCTGCTGCAGAGTCCAGGGATGCTCTGGAGAGTCCAAAGGAGCTGGAGAAGCCAGATCCTGGAGAAAACCCTCAGGAGCCAGACAGCTGGAATGGGCCAGGTGAGTCTCTGGGATAGGGCTGGCCATCCCACTCCATCCCAGTGGCCTGGTGGATCTGCTGGAGCAGCCCTCAAGCATTCACCTCCTCTTACAAACCAGTATGAGGACTGGGAGCACTGGGAGCTGAGCAGGCTGCAAACCCCAGGCCTCCCACTGGAGGGGAGGTGTGAGGTGATGGTTGTCACTGCCAACATCTCCAGGGTGCTGCTGGGATGGTGAAACCATGGAATTTGGGAGCAGCAGGGATGCCATCCCCACAGCTGGCATCACAGCCCCTGGCACTGGCAGGGTTTGGGCTTGTCCTGCATCGCACCAGGGCGCTTCACCAACATCCTGGCAACCACAAGAGCGACGCTGGGGTGGTTTGGTGATGGTTATCAAAACCCCAAGGAGCAAATTCAGCCTCTATCTCCCCCTGGTATCTCCACGCCGGGGCCGGCCCTGTGGGCACCCCCAGCCCTATCAGCCACATCTCCAAAGCCACGGGGTTACAGACGTGTGCCACACGGATCCACAGAGCCAGGGAATGCTGGGGCTGGAGGGGAGCTCTGGGGATCAGCCAGAGCACGGCAGGGACACCTGGAGCAGGTGACAGAGGGACACATCCAGGTGGGATTGGGATATCCCAGACAGGGAGAGCCCACATTGTCCCTGGGCAGCTCCCAGGGCTCTGCCACCCTCCATGGGAAGCTCTTCCTTGTTTTGAGGTGGAGCTTGTCGTGGTTTAATTTTGGCCATCAGTCCTCGATTGGGGTTGTGGGTTATTCCATGGGGACAGGTGGATAGGGACAGGACCTGCGACCCCCGAGGGTGAGTGTGCCACATTCCACACCCTGTCGGTGCTGCCCACACCCCGCTCCTCCCAGGGGACCTCTGTGGAGTGGTGACACCGCTCCAGGACATCGCTCCCCCTTCGGGCATGGATGCACCGGGCAGGTCCCGCTGTGTCCCCAAGGCCACCAGGCCGTTGCTGCTGCGGGAGCCCTGGGAAGTGGCAGCTGCCAGCGCACGTGCTCGTGTCCTGCAGCTGCCCAAATCCCCACGGGAGCCCCAGCCCAGGGGAAGCTCCTGCCGACCCCGCTGATATCCCAGCCCTTCCCGGCAGGAAGGAGCTGCGAGGCCACCCCCGGCTCCTCTTATCAGCTCCCAGCCCTCTGTCCCTGGGGCAGGGCAACCCCACAAACCCCCCTCTAATATGGGGTCAGCACACCCCTCATCCCAAACCCCCAAAAAGCCACCAGGCAGCTTGGCTGAGACCTCCCCTTCCCCCTCCCCTGTGTGGGGGGAGCGGGTTATTTGCATTCTTTATGCAAAAGAGATTTTATTATCGGCCGCGGGCAGCCCATCTCCGCTCCGGCAATTGGAGCGGTGTTAATTTCGGCGGGGCGGGGAGGTGCTGGCGCTCCGGCGATGCGGCGCCGATTGCGCGTTCCCCTCGCCCCAACCGCCGCGATGGCCGCGGCTATCAGCAGCCCTGCAGCCTCCCCCCTTATCGGGGACGGAGCTGCCCAAAGGGGAAGCTGGGAGCAGCCTGAATTCTCTGCTTTATCTGCCGGGATCCGCCGGGTGTCGGCGGTGGCAGCCGCGAGGATGCGCCGGGGTGGGTGGGGGGGGGGTGGGGGGAGCCTTTGTTGCACCCTGCGGGAGGTTTGGGGGTCACTGGGTCACCCCCGCTGTGGGTTGGGGCTCCCAGAGGTCATCCCGCTGTTCCAGAGGGGTTGTGGCCTGCCAGGACCTCGCCCTGGCCCCACGTGGCAGGAGGGAGGATTTTGGTTGATCTTTGAAATGACCGCGTTCCCTGGAGGGGGCTGCAGTTTCCAGGAGCTGGAGACTGAAATCCTGAATTTGGGAGCCTTTATGGATGTGCCGCTCCTTCATCCAGGGTGCTGGGACGCCCTGGCTCTGTTCTGGGATCACGGGATGGAGCATGGCCATGCTTTGTGCTCCCTCCATCCTCTGGCACAGTTGGAGACAGGATGTCCATCCTTCCCAGATTCCCCCAAACCATCCCAAATTCCCCCACAGCCCCTCCATGCATGGCTCAAATTTCCATCTTCCCCACTCGTTTTGGATTTTCTCTGGAGAAGGGAAGGTAGCAGAGAATTTTGGGGGCACCCAGAGCCTCCAGCTGCCATCCCAGGGCTGTCCCATCCCTGCCTGGCCAGCCTCAGATATTCCAGCCAGTTTTCCCACAAGGATAAGATGAAAAACTCTGGCAGATTTGGAGCTGGGGCAGGAATGCAGCAGAGGAGAGCCCTGCTGAGGGACAGACAGCAGAGAATTCCCACCAGGAGGCTGCACCCCTGGGAATCCCAAATTCCTGCCTTTCCACCAGGTGGGATGAAGCTTTTTGCTTTTCTCCTTGTGGGAACAACCACAGGCAGGGACAGGATTGGAGGAGCTGTGACCAAACCCAGGGTGACTTTTGTGTGATCCCACCCAGCCATGGGAATTCCCAGGGAATTCCTCACCCCCTTCCCCACATCAGCATCGCTGTCTGCATCTCCACCCTGCTGAACCCCAGCTCCTGCTGCTGTCTTGCCTGTTTGGGCTTTATTTAATAATTAATTGCTAATTATTAAATATTCATTTACTATTTCCTCTGGGTGGTAATGATGGCTCTGGGTTGATTACAGACCTCAGGCTCCTCTCCTGATCCCCAAACCCATCCTCACCCCCCATCCTCCATATCAGGATGGCACACAGCAACTCCTCTTTTTTTATTTTTTTTTGGGTGCATCTAATTTAAACTCCCAAGTCTTTTTTTTTTTTTCCCTTTTCCTCCCAGCTCCCCCTTCCCTCATGCTCCTGCTCCCCTTCAGTTGTGTTTATCTCCCTCTTCAATAATCTCTGGCTGCCCAGAGTTGGTCTGGAAACCTCAAGGTTTATTATCGGGGTGAGCAGGGCACAATGGGGGGGACACATCTGCCCCATCCCTCCCCCTCCACCCTGGTATGTGTGGGTGGGAAAAATTATTCCAGCTATTCTGTTTTATCACTGGGAGCAGAGCAGCAGAGAGTTGTGCCTGTGGGAGATTGCTGGGGGATGGGGGAGCTGGGATTCAGGGAATTGGCACCCCCAGAATCCCAAATCAGGGGGTGCCCAGCACCCCAAAATCCTCTCCCTGCCCTGCTGTGTGTCCTCCTGCCAAAGTCAGTGGGGTGGGGACGATCCCAGCACTGATGGGGACACCTGGCCTGGGTTTGGGACATGGCAGAGCTCCTGTCCCTGCTGGGGGATGTCCCAGGTGTCCCTTGGGGTCACTGCAGGGTGGAGGGGACAGTTTGGGGACACTGATATGGTGAAGGGATGCTCTGACTGGTCTGGGGATGTTGGTGAGTGGAAGAATGGTCAGACTGGTTTGGGGACACAGCTCAAGGATTTTGGGGACAGTGACTGTGTGGGGACACAGCTCAGGGATTTTGGGGACAACGACAGTGTGCAGGGATGCTCAGGTTCCTTTTGGGGGACAGTGTGGGGGATGCTCAGGGATTTTGGGGACAGTGACAGTGCAGGGATGCTCAGGGATTTTGGGGACAATGACAGTGCAGGGATGCTCAGGGATCTGTTCCCGTTTCCCTTTGGGAAGGAGAACGATCTCTTGCACTCTCGTGCTGCGAGCCCTGAGGGCGATGCTGCCAGCCTGGTGCTGATTGACAGCTGTCAATCACTCGCTGCTCTGCCCTGGCAGGATCTGAGAACTGGTGAGGATTCGGTGCTTGGACCCCCCCTTCTCCATCTGGGTACCCCTGTGGGGCTGTGGCAGGGTCCCCCCTGCTGTCCCCTCCCCTTTCCGGACGGGATATCTTCCCTCTGCATCGGCTCCGGGGGCCCCTGTGTTCCCCCTCCTCCCCCTCTCTGGCTTCCTGCCCCCCCCAGTGCCCTCTTCCCGCTGCCTGGGCACAGCCAGGGGTCCCAGGAGAGGGGACAGGGCAGGGACAGGCTGTCCCTGGCACAGGGGTCCCGCCACCCTGGCAGCCCTGGGGAAGCCAGGATGTTTTCCTCCTTCCTGAGTGCTTTCTGGTGGTTTTCCCAGTGTTTATTCCTGTCCCCAGCCCTGTGGTCACAGGTCCTGTGTGTTTCCTGGTTGTTCCCTGGGAGCAGGGGCTGCCTTGGGATGGGGTCCTTGAGTGGGGACAGCAGGGACAGGGCAGGCCTGGCACAGAGATCCTGGCAGCCCCAGCAAAGCCAGGAAGTCTTCCTGCTTCCCATCCTCCCTGAGCCTTTTCTGATCTTATTCCCAGTGTTTACATCCACAGGTCCCATTATTTCCTGGGATGGGAGGAGGATTGGGATTTCCTGGGATGTCAGGAGGGATGGCACCCCTGGGGATGGGCAGGCTCTCCCAGCCCCACACAGCAACACCCCAAAGGCAAATCCCGGGAATTCTTATCAGCCCATCCTGCTGGGGCAGGGCAGCCCAGCTTCCGTGGGGCGATCCCGGGGCACACGTGGCAGGAGCAGCGCCTGCCAGCTGTGCCCCACAGCTGGCCAGCGGGGAGAGGCCCCTGTGGGGTGCAGCCCCTCCTGTGTGTCCATTGCCCCCGTGCAGCCCCCCCCGGGCAGCAGGAGGTGCCCAGGGCAGGGCTCAGCTGCTCCATTATCCGGGGGCAGGGTTCAGCCTGATAACGAGTCGCTTTTGGACTCGGGCAGCAAACAATCAATAAGTGGCAAGCGATGGGCAGGAGAGATAAAAGCAGGAATCAGAAATCCCCCCTCAGCTCCCGCCCCAGCACCCCAAACCGGGGGGCAGCTCTGCCACAGCCATCCCCTCTCCATCTGCAGGCTGAGCCCAAGCAGGCACAGCCCAGCAAGGCTCGATTTAAACCCTCCTCACTCCTTTGTCGTCCCCAAGGCTGCCCTGATTACTCGAGCACCCAGGACGGCAAAGCTGGGATAATCTCCTTAGCCCCTTTGGAGAGATTTCCCTTTGTGAGCCGAGGTGAAGAGTGGAGATGCTGCGTGTTCACAGCTTAAGACTCTTCCCAATCGGCTCCCTCCATCTTATCGGAGCGGTGCCATCACATCATTGCAGTAGTTGAGTTGTCAGGATTTATTCCTTCCGCCGCGCGCCCGCCGCTTCTAAAAACAGCAGCTGGGGCTGGCACAGGGGGAACTGGGGGGAACTGGGGCTTCTCCAGCTCAGGTTTCCCCAGGGAGGAGCAGGAGAGTCATGGGAGGTTGGGTATCCATTGATGGATCCATCCATCCATCTGTCATCCATCCCACTGCCAGCCCAGCTCCTCCAGCCACCCATGTTTGCTCCTGGATGTTCCAGGGGTGCAGCCACATCCAGGCACCCCCATTTGCTCTCCTTGCAGGAGGGAAGGGCAGAGGGGCCCCCAGACAAACCCACCCATCCCATTCCAAGCTGCTCCAGCATCCCTTTGCCTCAACTGCATCCACATCCAAATGAACAGTTCTGCCACTTGGCAGGGATCTGGGCTCAGAGATCCATCCCTCCATCCATCCATCATCCACCCCTCCATCCACCCACCCATCCCCATTTCCCAGTCTCTCCATCCCCAGGGCTGGATCTGGCTCGTGGCCCCCCAGGCTGGCACAGGGCGCTGAATTTAATCAGAGCAAGGCGGCTGATCCCGGGATGTGATCCCATGACACACTGATAGCAGTATTTATCCTGATAGTATCCAGGCAGCTGCAAACACTGCAGGGACCTCCAGGCCTGGGTGCCCACTGAGGGGCAGAGCAGCTGGTTTGGATGTGGTTCAGATCCTCTGGATGCAGTTGAGGCAAATGGATGTGGGAACAGCTTGGAATGGGGTGGAGTGGGGTTTGTCTGGGGGGATCTCTGCCCTTCCATCCTGCAAGGAAAGCAAATGTGGGTGCCTGGATGTGGCTGCACCTCCAGAGCTTCCAGGAGGAGCAGGCCCAGCCCTGTGCTGCTGCCAGCAGTGCCATTCCTGTCCCTGGCTATGGGAATGCTGTGCCCGTGGGCTCTGGATGCTCATCTCCATCACACCCCGTGCTGGAGAATTCCCTGGAATTGTGCATCCCCACGGGCTCCCTCCCTGCCCTGTGCCCACCCTGGACCCTCGGGATGGGCAGGAATGCAGGTCCCTGCTGTGCCAGGGGGTGGTGGCAGGATTAATCTTTGCTCCCAGCACAGCTCAGCCGATTCCTTTGGAATCTCCCGATGGGAAGATAAGCCGGGAGCAGCCCCGTGTTCCCGGGGTTTGTGTCACACCAGGCAGGTGCACCTGGCTCTCCAGGGGCTTTTCCCTCCTTCCTCCCTTCCTTCCTTCCTTCCTGCTGCTTTTCCCTGCGCCCCAGAGCAAACAGGCCAGTCCTTGCCCAATTTGGTTAATGAGCTGGGAGATAAGCCCTGCTCCCCTGATAACGAGGGACCGATGGCCAGGTGAGATACCTGGGGGGTGTTCACCTGCCAGAGGATCCCCACAGGGAGCTGCAGCTCACAGACTTTGCTCCAGGGGCTGGCAGCAGCTCTTCCCAACCTTGCAGGCAGTGGGATGTGGCTGGGTCCATGGTGGGATCACTCTCCACGTGGAGACGCAGCTTGCTGGCTTTGGGTTTTGTTCCCAATGTGGAACACACAGCATCTCCCAATCATTTTCCCTGTTCCCACTCAGCACTGCTGTGTGTGTTTAGCTGGGGAAAAAACCCAAAATCATCTTTTCCCTCCTTTTTTCCCTCGCTGTGTTACCGTGGGTGCAGTGCGGGGGCTCTGGCAGCATCCCTGGCTGGCACAGGGACACTCCTCCGTCTGGAGGAGCTCTCAACCCCACAGAGCAGGGGTTCAGCACCGCTGCTGGGGTTCCAGCACCCCATTTTTGGGTGGGTGGAGGCCGTGGGGCGCTGGCAGGAACGGGGCTGGCTCCAGCAGCACTATTTTTGTCCCCCTGTCTGGAACGGTTTTCTCTTTATCAGCGCCTGCGTGTTTTCTCTGCTGGGGATTGATACACACAAGATGAAGTGCTCTGACATGGGAAGTGTCAGGCGAATGCTCTTATCTCAGAGACATGGTCTCCTGACCCAAACGCTGCTGATTACCAGTGAGACGGGGAAGGGGGGGCACCCACAGGGGGACGTGGCCGTTGGGATCCGGTCCCCAAAAGCAGCCGGGATATTCGGGGTGGCAGAGCCAGAGGGGAGGTAGCACTGCTGGGGCTCTCCTGGGGTTATTTAGGGGGATGCTGAGGGTGGGGGAGTCCAGCAGCCCGGCAGCACTTTGGGAATCAGATGGGAAGGTGCTGGAAATGTGGAATAATGTGAGGGTCTGGCTGCCCCACTCAGCCCTGAGGTCACTCTGCTCCCTGCTGCTGCCCTTCCTCAGGCTCGGTTTGTGCCAGGGAATGAATCCCAGCAGCTCCTCAAAGGCTTCATCTCATCCCTCCTCTTTATGCTGAGGTGGAGCTGATGAGGAAACAGGGGGATGCAGGGCAGGAGGGCACCAGGAATGTGGGGGGATGCAGAGTGGGAGGATGCCAGGGATGCAGGGCAGGCACAGCCCGTGCCATGCTCATCCCCAAAACCCCTCTGCAGGGATGAACTCCCAGCTTTGGCTTTGGGAGCACTGAGGCTCCAAGGGCTGTGGGGAGGGGAAGGCAGGACAGGGAGCTGAGGCACAGCCCATCACCAGCACAGTGGGGGCTGTGGCACAGGGATGGAGGGTGGCAAGGACCAGCCTGGTGACCCCAAACACCTCGGGGAGCCTGGACACCATCCCAGACCTCCCAGTGGGCAGAGGGTTTTGCTGAGCTGGCACTGGCTGCTCCCCTGGGATGTGCTCCAAGCAGTCCCCAGTGACCCGGGGTGGACAGAGGGGACCCAGTGGCACTGGGTGATGGCAGGTGACACCACCCAGCGCTCCCAGTCGCTCACCTCAGCTCACCCCAGCGCCGGGAGGATCCAGATGTCAGCCCGGCTAATAAACACATCAGATTTCAATCTCCGCAGCCATGGGATCGCCTTTTCCTCCCCGCGCTCCCGGCTCCAAAGGCAATTCTGCCTTCAGCCAGCGCAGCCTCCTCCCTGCCCACTCACCCGGGACCGGCTGCATCCCCTCGGGGGCTCTGGGGACTCTTTGTCCCGGAGTTCTGGGGTGAGGGATGATTCTGCTGGAGCTGGGTTTGGCTCGCTGTGCCCAGCTCGGTTTTTGGGGGGCAGCAGCCAGCGAGAGGCAGGCAGCACATCCATCTGGGTATTGGTTACCTGCCATCTTATCTGCGCTCCCAAAGACAAAGGCACAGTTAAAACATTTTCGAGCAGCCTTCATAGCGTATTCACATGTTATCTAACCCATTAAACCAGAGCCTTATCAGATAATCAAAGCCATTAAGCCCTGAAGCTGCTGCGACTTTGGGTGCGGGGATGGGAAACGCTCCTTCCTCTCCTCCGGGCCGTGCCGGGACCCCCGGGAAGGGCAGGGATGGATCCCCACCCCTCGGGATATCATGACACCCACATCCCGCAGGATTTGGGGTGCTGCAGACCCCTCTGGAGGGGGGTTTGGGGCGCATCCCGCTGATGCTGTGCGTGTGTCCCCGCAGATGAGCTGGCTCTGGAGGTGCAGGATGGGCAGAGGCGGGTGCGGAGCCGCAGGAGCCTCCCCGAGGGCTTCTCCTGGGGCCCCTTCCCGGGCAGCATCCACAGCGAGCCGGCATCGCCGGGGCACGACACGGTAAGGAGCGCCCCGAGGGCACGGGGGGCACGGGGCAAACAAAATTCTTGGGGAAGAGAAGGCCCTGCTTGAACTCCTCAGCGCTGGGAATCTCCTGGTTTGAGTGCTCAAAGGTTTCCCTGGTGCACAGGGCATTCCCAAGGCAGGGGACAGGATGGTGCCATCCCTCTGCCAGGCTGCCTGGTGGCACTTGTGTCCTCACAGAGGAGGTGGCATCTGGCTTTCCCAGCCCAAATTTGCTGCCTGGGGACTCTGGTTGTGCCTGGAAAGCAGCAGTGGGGAAGGGGCAGGAGAGGAGCACTGAGGGGACAGCAGGGGTGGTGGCTGTTGGTGGCCGTTGGTGCCATCACTGGGGGGAGCAGCAGAGGTGGGAGGTGTCCTGAGTGTCACTCGGGGTGTTTTTAGGCTCTGGATCCTCCATCCCAGCCACATCCTTCCCTCCACATCCCCCCTGAGCTGCACACAGGCAGCTCCAGCCCAGGATCCTCAAACCCTGGCTCCATCCCCACCTCTTCCTCCTCCTCCTCCTCCTCTCTCCTTTGCTCTTTTTTTTTTCTTTTCTCTTTTTTTTTAAGCTCAGGCCCGTTTATCTTTGCTGAATTAAATCCTTGATTAACCCTTATCTGCCCAGTTTGGCTCCCTATCTCCTGCTTGGCGCCGTGTGTCCAGACACCCGGTACAGGATGATTGATTTCCCGAAGATATGCGCAGCTTTTTTCTGATACTTCATTTATTGTCTAAATATTTTTGCTCCCATTTCAGCAGCTCCCTTATCGAGCCCGGCTGATGATTCCCAGCCCTGCTCTCCTCTGCCACTCTCCTCCCTCCCTATCTCTGCTCAGGGAAGGGAGGAAGGAATTGCAGCCCCATCCCTGATAGGGGCTGTCACCCTCAGGTCCTTTCCTCTTTGTTGCTGGCGGCGGTGAAGAGGGGGGTGCAGGGGGTGTCCCCCAAATCCTGCCTGGCTCTGCTCTTCATCTCCAGGTGGGAGATGATCCCAACCTGGTTTTTTAATGGGTGGCTTTAATATTTCGTGGTGAGGAGCACCATGTGTCCATGGAGAAGGAGGGAAAAGAAGAGAAAGAGGAGGAGGAGGAGGAGGAAGAAGATTCCTACCCACCCCTACCTGATCCCACAGGGTTCCCCCAAAATATCTTTGCTTGCAAGGGTGTCAAACCCTCAGGCAGGCAGCTCAGGGGTGCCAAGGGAAGGTGAAGCCCCTCTGGGGCTGTCCCCCGAGTCCCTGGTGCCCCGTGTGCCCCCGGGCCGGGCTCAGGGAGGGCAGGGACTGGGCAGGGCCGTGCGGATGCGCCCTCCCGGCGGATGCAGAGCAGATTGGGTTTCAGATAGGGTTTCCGATGGTTATCAGCAGTGTGGAGCCGAGACAGCGACCTCTTTGTTCCAGGGAGAACAAGGAAGGGCTTCACTCCATGCCTGGGGCCACTGCAGGGAGCCGGGGTGGGCACCCCGGGGTGCTGGGAGCACCTTGGGGTGCTGCAGGCGGTGCAGGCACCCCCTGCATCAGGGAGAGGCAAAATTCCAAAGGGATTCTCCTCTCCACGAGGGTGCTCTGCCCGTGTGGCACCAGCAGTGCCCCTCCCTGTGCCCCATGCTGGGGGCCCCGTTTCTGGTGTCCACAGGGAGCCACGGTGAGAGGTGCACACACCTGTGCCAGTGTCACACCTGTGTGCCAGTGTGTCACACCCCTGTGCCAGTGTCACACACATGTGCCAGTGTGTCACACATGTGTTGTGGCTTTATCACGCTGCCAGCACTCGGCTCCTGGCAGTGATAAGGCCCCAACTGGCTGTGACTGTCAGGCTGAGTTGGAGGGGTTGGAAATATTGGGATGGATAATTAGATTTCATATCGTTACTGCAGCAGCCATCGGAGGATCAGGGAGATTAATTTCCCCCCCCACTTGTGCTCATTAATATTCATTAGAATGCAGGGAGGCTGAGCTGGGCATGGGCTGAGCAGGGAGAGCTGTGACCCCCCCCGGCAGCCCCTCAGTGTGACCCCAGCTGGTTTTGGGGAGCACTGTGACCCCCCCNTGACCCCAGCTGGTTTTGGGGAGCACTGTGCCCCCCCCGGAAGCCCCTCAGTGTGTCCCCAGCCCATTTTGGGGAGCACTGTGACCCCCCTGGCAGCCCCTCAGTGTGATCCCAGCCTGTTTTGGGGGGGCACTGTGACCCCCCTGGCAGCCCCTCAGTGTGACCCCCATGCTGACCCCTGTCCCTGCCCCACAGAGCCCCCCTGTGACGCTGGTGCTGGGGGACGAGAGCTGCTGGCTGTCCCACCTGCCCCTCGTGCCCGCAGAGCCCGATGCCAACGCTGTCATCTACAGGAAGGGTTGGTACTGGGGGGACTGGGAGGGGAGGGGTCCCCATCCATGTCCTCTGTCCCACTGCTGGCTGTCCCTGGGCTTGTCCTTGTCCCAGCTTCCTGGCGGGCTGCTGCAGGGATGGGAGCAAGGATGGGTACAGGGATGGATACAGGGATGGGCACAGGGATGGGCAGAGGAAGGGATAAAGGGATGGGCACAGGGATGGGTGCAGGGATGGGCACAGGGATGGGCAGAGGAAGGGATAAAGGGATGGGCACAGGGATGGATGCCGGGGTGCACACAGGGATGTCACAGCGATGTCGCAGGGCTGGGCACTGCGCTGTGTGCAGACACGAGCACAATCCGAGCGCGGCTCCGGGCGGGCTCTGCGGGGCTGACACGGGCAGACACCGCCATCTCCAGGCCGTGGCCGGGACGGAGCAGCGGCCGCTGCCGGGACCGCGGGGACAAGGCGGGGACAGAGGGGCCGGGCCGGGCAGGCGGCAGGACGGGACCCAGCGAGCCCCGCTCACTCAGCGCTGTCCCCCTTCCCAGACGAAGCCCTGTGGTGCCGCACGACGCGAGCGCTGCGGGAGGACGAGCCCCTGAGCGCCTTCGTGGTGGCAGAGCCACCAGCTGTCCCCAACCACGGGGTGAAAGCAGAGCCTGGAGAGTCCCCGTACCCGGCGGCGCTGCACTCGGACATCCAGCTGCTGCCACAGCAGGCTGGCATGGCCGCCATCCTGGCCACTGCTGTGGTCAACAGTGAGTCCGGGGACACGCGGGGAGGGGACATATGGAGAGGGGACACGTAGGGAGGGACATGAAGGGAGGGACACAAGGAGAGGGACACACAGGGAGGGACAGATGGACAAGGACACGTGGAGAGGGACACATGAGGAGGGACACACAGAGAGGGACACAGTGAGAGAGACACGCAGGGAGGCACACACAGGGAAGGACACAGGGAGAGAGACACACAGGGAAGGACACACGGAGAGGGACACATGGAGAGGGACACACAGGGAGGCACACCCAGCACCGTGGCCCTGCCAGGGCTCCCCAGACTGTCACACAAGCCACGTCCCTGTCCCTTGCTCTCCACAGAGGACGTGTTCCCCTGCAAGGACTGCGGGATCTGGTACCGGAGCGAGCGGAACCTGCAGGCCCACCTGATGTATTACTGTGCCAGCCGGCAGAGCGCCGGCGCCGGCTCCCCGGCCCTGGAGGAGAAACCCAAGGAGACCTATCCCAACGAGAGGGTGTGCCCCTTCCCTCAGTGCAAGAAGAGCTGTCCCAGTGCCAGCTCCCTGGAAATCCACATGCGGAGCCATAGCGGTATGGCACGGCATGGCATGGCATGGCATCTCTGGAGGCTCTGGGGTGGCAGCATGGTGACCATGGTGACCATGGTGACCAGTTAGAGGAGGCTGAGCTGCTGGAGGGGCAGGGGGATGCAGGGCTGGATGGAGCACATTGACCAGCAGGATGTGGTTCTCCCCTCAGTTGGGTTTGGCACAGCTCACTTGTAGGTCTTCCCCCATTTTCCTATAGAGACAGAGGGAGTTGGCCCTGTGGGTGTCCCCAGAGTCCCTGTCCCCCTCCCCTGAGCACTGAGTGTCTGTCTGTCCGGCAGGAGAGCGGCCGTTCGTCTGCCTGATCTGCCTGTCTGCCTTCACCACCAAAGCCAACTGTGAGCGGCACCTGAAGGTGCACACAGACACCCTGAACGGTGAGTGTCCCATGGGCACAGCCCTGTCCCCTCTGGCAGTTCCAGGGGCTGGCACTGTCCGTCCTGCCCTGCCTGCTCAGCCCTGTGTCCTGTCCCCTCAGGTGTCTGCCACAGCTGTGGCTTCATCTCCACCACGAGGGACATCTTGTACAGCCACCTGGTCACCAACCACATGATCTGCCAGCCTGGCTCCAAGGGAGAGGTGTTCTCACCTGGATCAGCCCTTCCTGCTGCCAAACCCCTCGCTCCTGGTGAGTCCTGGGGCTGTGGGGACACGGGATGGCATTGTCACCAAGGGCTTGTCCCCAGCTGTGTCTGGTGGTGGGAAGGGAGCTGGGGATGGTACCTGTTGGCAGGATGTTGGGAATGGGGAACAGAGCAGGATCCCCGTGCCAGGGGTGTTGGGAACAGGACATGGCAAGCATCCCTCTGCCAGGATGTGTGGAACAGGGGAGTGAGGATCCCTGTCCTGAGGGTGACACTAACAGGGACAGGACCACGGAGCATCCCTGTGCCGGTGTTCTCAGTGACACCGGTGCTGATCATCCCTGTGCCAGGGCTCTCGGTGACACTGTGCCCTCTGTCCCCCTGCAGGGCTGAGCCAGCCGAACAACGCGTCCCTTCGGAAGTGCAGTCTGAGCGCGTTCCTGCCCGAGGCGCTGCCGGCTCTGCCGCAGCACGTGGTGCTGCCCGGTCCCCCTCCCGGCACCGACACCGCCCCGGTATCGGCACCGGCACCGCCCGCCTCGCCCCCCGACCCCAGAGCCGGCAAACTCTCACCCCCAGCCCAGCCGCAGAATGGAGAAGGGCCTTCATCGGCATCCTCCTCTTCCTCCTCCTCCACGTCCGGCGAGCCCGTGCGCATCAAGGAGGAGCCGGCCGGCAGCCCGGCCAGCGAGGCGGAGGCACCGAAGAGCGGGGAGGGGCTGGGCAGCCCCGACCCCGGCTCCCGCACCTCGTCCCCCCGCAGCCTGTCCTCGGCCAAGGTCAAGTCGGAGCTGGCCAGCCCCACGCCGGGCTCCAGCCCCGTGCCCAGCGAGCCGGGCACGGGCACGGCCGGCGGTACCGTCTTCCTGCCCCAGTACGTGTTCGGCCACGAGGCCGCGGTGGTGCCGCAGGCATCGGAGATCCTGGCCAAGATGTCAGAGCTGGTGCACAGCCGGCTGAAGCAGGGCCACGGGGGTGGCGCGGTGCCACCCGCCATCTACACGGGCACGCCGGTGCCCAAGGGGGCCACCTGCTTCGAGTGCGAGATCACCTTCAACAACATCAACAACTACTACGTGCACAAGCGCCTGTACTGCTCCAGCCGGCACCTGGCCGAGGACAGCCCCCCCGGGCAACGCAAGCTCAAAGCCACCCCCGGGGTCCCCAAGGGTCCCCCCGCCCCGGGGACGCTGCTGTCCCCTCCGGCGGGCAAC
>VXBI01013441.1:14556-42605 GCA_013397375.1 Toxostoma redivivum | reverse complement strand
AGGAGGGGAGGGCCCGGCGCTGTTTTCTAAGGGGGTCGGGGGGGAATGCGAGGAGGCTGGAGGGCGTTTGGGGATGGCAGAGTGGGGAAATCAATGAACTGCCCCCATTTCTTCGGGATAATGAATGGGAAGGGGCGCGCACGGCTTTGGGGGGAGCTGTAGGTCCGGGTGGGTGTTGGGGCTGAGCCGGGATAGACGCCAGGGGTGCAGGTGGCTCTGACTGTCCCCTCTCCTCAGGCACTGGGGACAGGGACAGCGCCAGCAGCCGCGGCCCGGGGCACAGCAGGAGGAGCCCAGCCTGGCAGGAGACCCTCCGAGGTGAGGGGAGCATGGGGAGACCCGTGGGGACAAAACTGGGCACCCCACAGCAGCACCAGCTGCACGTGGGGGGCAGTCCTGACGTGGGTTTGGGGTTTGGTGCCTGCAGGGTCGGTTCTGAATGGGTTTGGGGTTTGACACCTGCAGGGTCGGTTCTGAATGGGTTTGGGGTTTGGTGCCTGCAGTCAGTTCTGAATGGGTTTGGGGTTTGACACCTGCAGGGTCGGTTCTGAATGGGTTTGGGATCCATCACCTGCAGGGTCGGTTCTGAATGGGTTTGGGATCCATCACCTGCAGGGTCGGTTCTGAATGGGTTTGGGATCCATCACCTGCAGGGTCGGTTCTGAATGGGTTTGGGATCCATCACCTGCAGGGTCGGTTCTGAATGGGTTTGGGATCCATCACCTGCAGGGTCGGTTCTGAATGGGTTTGGGATCCATCACCTGCAGGGTCGGTTCTGAATGGGTTTGGGATCCATCACCTGCAGGGTCGGTTCTGAATGGGTTTGGGATCCATCACCTGCAGGGTCGGTTCTGAATGGGTTTGGGATCCATCACCTGCAGGGTCGGTTCTGAATGGGTTTGGGATCCATCACCTGCAGGGTCGGTTCTGAATGGGTTTGGGATCCATCACCTGCAGGGTCGGTTCTGAATGGGTTTGGGATCCATCACCTGCAGGGTCGGTTCTGAATGGGTTTGGGATCCATCACCTGCAGGGTCGGTTCTGAATGGGTTTGGGATCCATCACCTGCAGGGTCGGTTCTGAATGGGTTTGGGATCCATCACCTGCAGGGTCGGTTCTGAATGGGTTTGGGATCCATCACCTGCAGGGTCGGTTCTGAATGGGTTTGGGATCCATCACCTGCAGGGTCGGTTCTGAATGGGTTTGGGATCCATCACCTGCAGGGTCGGTTCTGAATGGGTTTGGGATCCATCACCTGCAGGGTCGGTTCTGAATGGGTTTGGGATCCATCACCTGCAGGGCAAGTTCTGAATGGGTTTGGGATCCATCACCTGCAGGGTCAGTTCTGAATGGGTTCTGAGAACTCAAACTCAGCATCTACTGGGGGAGAGCTGCAGGAAGGAGATGCAGGAGAAAAAAACCCAACTGCAGCTGCTTTTCCCTTCAGGTCCCCAACACAAACCCATGGGGAACATTCCCCAGTGGAGCTCTGAGTTCTTCAAACCCAGCTCCTGGAAATGCCTCTCACCACCAAACTGATCCCACAGGTTTGGGGTGTTAAAGGGTGCCCTGAGAGCTCTGAGTTCCCTGGGCATCCTCCACCTCAGAGCTCCCTGAGGATGGCAGAGAAATGAGGATTTTGGTTAATTAATCCTGCATCAGGGCAGGGCTGCACACAAGTTCATCCTTCCAGTGTTCCCTGTGTCCCCTTTCCTGGCTCCTGAGGAATTTGATTTCCTGCTGCTCTTCCCTGTCTCGGTTCCTGCCCCTGGTTTCTGCTCTGCCTCTGTTTTTGCAGTTCTTTGTTCCCTAAATCTTTCTGTGCTGCCTTTCTCTCCTCACCTGTCGTGTCAGCACTGTCCCCATTCACCCTCCTCAGTCCCTCATTGTTCCTGCCTGCACTTAGACCCTGCTCCAGAACTTTTCTGCTCTGCTTTAACCCCTGGGTTTCGTGGATCTGATTCACAGGAGCTCTTTGCCTTTTAGGAAGTGGATTTTATCCTTTTATCCCAAAGATTTCAGCCTGAAGGAAAGAGCCTCATCTCTTCTTTCCTTCCCATCTCTGCTGTGATCTCCCCTAGAGCTGCAAAAGGGACAGAAATTGGGAATGCACTTGGTTTTTCATATCCATGAAAATTTGTAGTGTTTTAAGGCTTTGCCCAGCTCCAGGTTTTTGTTGCAACTCAGTTCCTGGCTGGAATTTCTTCCTTTTTAATTTTGCACCTTTTGATGCTGTTTAATTAAGAAAAGAGAAGAAATTTGGCCTGGTTTTGCAGAAGGTAAAAATTCCTGCTCTGACTCCTCTGGCCTTGTAAAAATTACCTGACAGAAGTGTGAGTTTCAGGATATTATTTAAAATGTATCCTGGGATTCCCTGGTGAGGTAGAAGTGGAGTTTTAAAAGCAACTTAAGTAGCAAAGAGCTTTTCTCTCCCTGCCTTTAGTGCTGTGCCAAGGCTGCTTAATCCCAGTGCTTTAAGTTGAAAAAACTTGGATATCGTTAAGCTTTGATAAAAATATCTTCTAAAGGAAGTGGAGCAGGTGAATTTCAATTTCTGTAGCATCCCCACAAATTTCTCCTCTCCTTTTCAAGGGGGAAATTTAAATGTTTCTAAGAAGGCTGGGAGGGTTTAGTGGGAATAAATTGTCTCCTTCCTGGTGCATCCAGGGACTGTGAGGATGACCAGGAGGATTCTGTCCCACCTTGTGCAAGCCATGGATCTCTGATAAACTGATAAATTCAGGAGCAGTTCATGCTTCATTCCCTAATTTTAAATATTCCAGAGCCCAGGCTGTGAGACTTCTGAGTCACTGATGTGTTGTGGAATTAAAAACTCCTCATTCCTGGGAAATTCTGCTGCCAGCTCCTCAATTTCTTCCCTGAGAACCTGTGACCTGCTTTGAAGAGGCTTTCAGCCTCAAAAACAAGAAAATATTCTTTTTTTTTTTTGCCTGAAAATGCCCCTTATTCCTGGCATTTACTCCCTGTGGAAAGGCTGGCCCAGCTCTAGCCTGGGAACAGGAGAGGTTTGTGAGCCTGGCTGCAATTCCCAGTGCCCTGTGCTGCTCCAGGCACACAGGAAAGGAATATTTGACACACTTGGAGCAAATGGAGCCAGTTTTGGAACAGAAATAGTTGTGCAGCTGGGACCAAAGGCAGCTTTGCCTGAATTTTCAAGATTTTTGAAAGATAAAAGGCTGCTCAGTGAGAGGCATTAATACATCCCTGCCTCTTGCCTGAGCTCAAGTCAAACAAGCTTATCTGAGGCTTAGGAGTTAATTTTTTGCTTTTATAACTGGTTTTGAATCAGGAAACTTAAACTGGCTCAGTTTTAAGGCACAAAAAAAGGCCAAGTTCATGATGAGGGAGGGGTGGAACCTTGGGGTTTCTGCTCTGCCACTTCTGTTGCTGCTGCTTGGTTTGAAATACTTCCATGGAGTCAATTTTTCTCAATTTTTGTGTTTCCTTAAAGGAAAGCAGAAAGCAATTTTAAAAACCCCAAATATAAAAAAAGCCTAAAAACACCTCCTCAAAAAACAAACAGACAAACAACAAACAAACAGAAACTTCCAGGATTTCATAAATCTGGGATAAATTGTGATTTGCAGATTAAAAAATCTCCTCAGAAAAACCACTCACAATACCAGAGGTTTGGGATAAACTGTGATTTGTAGTTTAAAAACCATCTCACAAAAAAAAAAAAAGAAAACCCTTGCAGAATTCCAAAGATTTGGAATAAATTGATTTGATTTACAGATTATTTTAACACTTAAAACTGGAATTAAACTTGCTGTCCTGTTCCATCAATAGGAAGTTTTCCTTTTAATTTCCACCTCCCAATTTTTTTTCCTGCTGCTGATTTTACCTGTGGACATCTGGGCTTTGTTTTGGGGCATTTCCATGCAGGGTAGGATTGCTGCCAAAATCTCCTTGGTTGGTTTTAGGGAATCTTGGAGCAGCAGCCCAATCCCTGAATCCAAGGAAATACATTCCAAAAAACCTTCCCTGCCTGGATTTTTTTGAATTCTTCTCACTTGGGTCATCATTTATTGTGTTTCTTATCATTTCTGCTGATGGAAATTAATAGGAAATTATTACAACTGCTGGATGCTCTGGATTTTATAAAAGCTGCTGTGGAGGTCAGTGTTTTATATTCCTCACCATCAGAATTTATTTATTTCCTCACATCCCTCTAAAGGTCTCCATGTCAAACACAAAAAGCCATTTGCTTCACTTAAATACCTTTTTTTTTTTAATTTTTATTTTATTTTATTTTTGGTGCTGCTTATTTGCAAGAAAACAGAAAACAAATTTCCTGAGTTTGATATTTCTGGTGGCCTCTCCAGGCTGACCTTTTGTGTTCACACAAAGTCACTTCTCAGGCACTTGGGCAATTAAAATCCCTGCTCTGAGCTGGCTTTTAAAGCCAATAATAATTTGTGCAGGAATTTATGAGCTCAGCATCAGGCTTGATGTGCTCAATAAAGGAGATAATTTGCTTCAGATCCATCCTGGGGAGCTGCTCAGAGCTGTTCTGTCAGGAGGCAACTTCTGTCTTTTCATTTGGGTTTGACCTTGTCAGGGAAATCAAAACTTTGCTGATGAGCAAGAACCAATTTCAGTGTGCAGAGGAGCTGGGAGGAAGCTCAAAATGTGAATTTTCTGCTGCTCTGGGCCCTGCTGATGTTGAGATCACCTCGAGTTTATCAATTCCCTGCTACCAGCAGGGCTCTGAGGGCTTGGGGAGAGCAAAGCCAGTCCTAAAATGCAGCTTAAGCTGCTTCTGGGGAGTGGTTTGAGTTTATTTTTTGATTTTATCCCTTCTGCAGACCTCCCACGGTATAAGGAGCAGCATTTTTTGAGTGGGACTTTGATCTTGGGAGTTTGCAGCAAATTCTGTTCATTGCCAAAAGATTTTGGGGAGTCAGTTTGCTTTACTTGGGGCAATGTTTGGTGTGTCTGTGGTGGGAAATCACTTTTCCTGTCCAAAACCAGTTGGACAAACAGGGAAAAGTGTCAGGAAAAGGCAAAATAGCAGCTTAATAAAAGATTAATAAACCCTGGGTGTGTTTCAAGGATTGTCTGACATTTGTAGCATTTCTGCTCCAAGGGTTTTAAAAATAACAGGTGAAACTATCATTTATGCCATGGTTTTGTGGCAGCACTAAATGAACTTGCAGAGAGCAGCTGGATTAAAACATGGGAGACATTAAAATAAAGATTATTTATAATTCTGTGACTTTTCTTTAGGGTATTTAGAACTTCTGTGTGGATGTGACCCAGTCAGCTCAGCCAGTTCCAGTCAGTCACTTGTATAATTTATGGAGTTTTTGTTTCTGGAGTGAAATAAATCAATGTGTGGCCCAGGTTTTTTTTCCCTGCCCTTTTCTGGTGTATTTATTGGATTTATTCTTGGCAGATACGAGATTTTTAACGTGTCCTGAGCACGTGTTTAAACATCTTCTAGAAAAGTCTCAGTGCAGGCAGCTGGATCTGCTGCTTTGAAGGAATTTTGGGATTTTACTGAAGGTTCTGCCCCCTCAGGTGAGACCCCAGGTGCAGAGCTGCCCCAGCCCTGGGCCCAGAGGAGGCTCCAGGATGGTCCCAGGGGTGGAGCAGCTCTGCTGGGATTGTCCAGCCTGGAGAGGAGAAGCTTTGGGGTGACCTCAGTGTGGCCTTGCAGGAAAGATGGAGAAGGACTTTGGGCAAGGGATGGAGGGACAGCACACAGGGAATGCAGGGACAGGCGGGATTTGGGGAAGGAATTGTTCCTGTGAGGGTGGAGGTTGCCCAGAGCAGCTGGATCCCTGGCAGTGCCCAAGGCCAGGTTGGACATTGGGGTTTGGAGCACCCTGGAACAGTGGAAGGTGTCCCTGCCATGGCAGGGGGTGCAATGGGGTCTTTAGGATCCCTCCCAACCCAAGCCAGTCTGGGATTCTGTGAAATTCCAACCTCAGGCTGTGTCATTGCAGTGAAGACAGACTGGAATCAGTTCTTTGTGCAGTTTAAACTGTGAATTTGCCTCTTGAAGGATCTCTGAGAAACCATATTCCTGAATTTATGAAACCCCAGAACGGTTTGGTTTGGAGAGGATCCTAAAGCTCCTCAGCCACGGGCAGGGACGCACTGGGAGGATTGGATTCCTCAGGGCCCCATCCAGCCTGGCTTTCCAGGAATTCCAAGAACCTTTCCTGAGGAAGCAAAGCAGAGGAGAAGGAGTTCCCTGAGGGTGAGGCTTGCCTGGTTCCCCAGTTTGCCCCCCATAACCAGAGGTGTTCTCTGCCCTGCAGACTCTCGGGGACTGATGGACGTTTCCGACAGCCCGGAGCGAAACCCCTGCTCTCCCGAGGAAGAGGACCAGCAGCTCTCTGATGAGGAGGTCCTGAAGGAGAGCGGCTCAGAGCGGGAACTCGATGGGGAGGGTGGCCAGGGGAGCCTCCTGGGCGAGGAGGAGGATGCAGGCAGGGCCCTGAGCCGGGGGGAAGAGGAGAACCACTCGGATGAGGAGGATCGGCTGAGCGAGGCCAAGTCGCAGGAATCCGACACCAACGAGCAGAGCGTGGAGCTGAAGAGCCCCCAGCCCCTCAAGGGAGAGGAGGAAGACAGGACAAATGACCTGGAAGTGTCCTCTGTCACCAGGGAGCTGGATGAGCACGAGCTGGACTATGATGAGGAGGTTCCTGAGGAACCCAGTGCTGCTGCTGCAGAGGAGGACGGGGAGAAAGCTGCTGGGGAGGATGATGAGGAAGAGGAGAAAGGAGATGATGCACCTGAAGATGAGAAGAAATCCAGCAGCAAAAGTGATGATGAGAAGGATGGGCAGGATCCCCTCAAGGAGAAGAAGAAAGAAGAGGATGATGGGGAAATTGATGATGGAGAAATTGATGTAAGTAGGAGGTGGGCACAGCTCTGGGGGGTTCAGAGCTGGTTCCTTTCCCATTGCAATTCCTTCCTGTGCTCCTTTTCCCTGGAGCTAAGGCCAGGGCTTGGAGCAGGCCCTGATCTCAAGGGTTGAAGCAAAACTTTGTGCCAGAGCCATCAGAGTGAGCTTTATTCCCTCTCCTCTTTATTCTCTCTCCCCTGTGGGGAGGCTCCAGTGCTTTGAGAAGCTGCCCTTCCTCAGCTCCAGGAGGACTTGGGGATGATGCTGGCAGCAAATCCCATGGATTGGGTGTCCAGGAGCTGTTCAGAGTGAGGGGCTGGTGCTGGAGGGTGGTTATGGTGCTCCAACCATCAGGTGTGTGGGAAGCCCTGATCCTGAGCTGTTCCAGGGGCTCCAGCAGCAGCTGGATGCATGGAAGAGAAGTTGGAGGTGCTGGGATTTCTGGAAAATACCCAAGGCATGGTTTGGGGCTGGGGTCAGGGATGTGTTTCACAGCCCTGAAGATATTCAGAAAAATGAAAAGTGGGGTTTAGTTGGGAAAATACCACCTTTAGCCATGGTTGTGTTCAGCAGAGCAGCAGCTGTTTCCTGCAGCTTCACAGCAATTCCCTCCTTTTCCATGAGGAAAAAAAGGAAAGAGTAATTCCAGTAAAAACCCTCCTGTGGGCTCCTGCTCTGGAATTGCATCCCAGTGGTGGGACTGTAAAGAGAAATTGCTGGTGCAGAGCACCTGGGCTGGTTCCCCATTCCTGAATTCCACCTGCACAGCTGGACTGGGGTGTGGGAATACCCTGGGGACATTCAGGGAGTGTGCTGGGGTCACCTCCTGTGGGTCTGACCTGGCCACAGGACCCTGGGAAGCTCCTGGAGCCTCCTCCCTTTTCTTTAAAGAATCGTTTTTTTGTGTGGTTTTTACTCTTCATAGTTCATTGACAGGTTTAATTGCTTTCAAAAATGACATCATTTTTCTTCCTCGTGCCCATCCTGGCAGGTGATTTTGTTCAACACATGTTTTTTCCAAAGGTTTTGTGTACTCCTGAATCAGCTAGAAGGAATTCCAGCATGTTATGTGCAGAAAAAAAAAATAATTCCTGGAGTCCTGACTCCATGCCTGCTCCTTGATTAAAATATGAATGCTCTCCTTTGGAGCCTGAGGCATTCTTGGGAGCTCTCCTCACAAAGCAGGAGATGAATCTGTCCCCTGGTTTTCATACATTAACTCATAACAGCATTCTCAGCTGCCTGATTCCAAGGAGACCTCCCAGAAATAAATACTTCCCCTTTTGTTCCAGACTTCACACAGCTCTTTTGAAAGCAGCAGAGTGGAGCTGGTTCTCCCATTCATGCAGCACTCAAAGCTTCGGGGAAAACTTCAAGCTCTGCATTTTTTTTTTTCTGCTTTCAGCTTCCTGGCATGGAGGGAGGGGAATATTAATGCAAATTTTAATTGGAATATAAGTGCAGGCTTTTAAATCTGTGGCTGTTGAGGAGAGCTCTCTGTCTGGCTCAGGAATGCAGCAGGAGAGGCTCTTCACCCACCTCTCTTTGCTCCTGTGTTTGTCTACAGCCAAGGGATGGCTTTTTCCTTCTTTCCAGCTGCTCAATGCATCAAAGGAGAGAATTTTCCTCATCTTTTCCAGCCAGAAAATGGCTGTTGCCAGGCAGAGGGAAGGCCCATCCAGGTGCTCCCTCTTCACGTGCTGAAAATAGGCAAATGGGGGCAGAGAGAGGGAAAACCAGGATGTCCTTTAGGATAAAATCCTGATTTCCTGGCCAGATACCTGTGACACCTCTCTGGTCATTTGTACCTTTGCCTCCTGCATCCCCAGCTCCTTTTGGCTTTCCAAGTGCAGCCTAACAAAGCCAGGGAAGGTTTTTGGTTTTTTCCTTGGAAAACAGAAAGTTCCAACAACTTTTTTTCTGGAGGTGTTTCATGGCTGTTATTTCTTAATCTTGGAGCAACCTCCAGCTACCAGAATTTATTCCTGGGTTTGCATTCCTGGGGATGAGGCAGAGTTTTGTTTGAGCTGGTTCCCAACTCCAATGTGGAGCTGAGGAGTAGAAAGGAAGGTGGAGATGACTGGAAGAAATCTGATGGATTTATCCTGAAAAGTTCATTTGTGAGATTGTCCCTGGAGAGGGACTTTGGACAAGGGTATGGAGGGGTAGAACAAGGTGGAACTGGCAGGATTAGATGGGATATTGGGAAAAAATTCCTCCCTGTGAGGGTGGGAGGCCCTGGCACAGGTTCCCAGATCCATGGAAGTGTCCAAGGCCAGGTTTGGAGGTGCTTGGAGCAGCCTGGGCTGGTGGAAGTTACTTTTAGAGCCACCTGGAATTTTCTGTCTTCACCCTGTGCAGGTGCTCTGGGACATTCCTTGGAACCTGACCCCGTTTTTATCCCACGGTTTTGCCCCAGAGTGGCTCTCAGTGACTGATCTTTGAGCAGATTGGGAAATGTCAGGTCCTGCAGGGAGTGCCCCACATGAAATGTGAGCTTTGTGTGTTCCAGGACGATGACTTGGAAGAAGGGGAAGTTAAAGACCCCAACGACAGGAAAGTGAGGCCACGCCCCACCTGCCGCTTCTTCATGAAAGGTAACCACGCTCTGGGGGTGGGAGGAGCCAAAGCTGCTGGAAATTGTCCTCTCTGGGTTATTTTTTCCTCCATTAAGTTGCTGTTCCATGATAAATTCTGCCCCAGGTGTCCTCAGTGTCACCTTCCTGTTTCTTGGTGGCCAAAGCTGAATTTTCATGGAGCCACTACACAAAAAAAGGGCTTTGCCCTCAGCCTGGAGGAGGTAAATAAATGGAAATTTGCAGGGGTTTTTGGAATAAAACAGAGAAGCTGTGGCTGCCCCATCCCTGGAACAGGGCTTGGAGCAGCCTGGGATGGTGGAAGGTGTTGGGATTGGAGTGGATGAGCTTTAAGGCCCTTCCAGCCCATGGTTCTGCTCCCTGCCTTTCTCTTCTTGGTTGGGATGCACTGTGGTGTTTTGCTCTCAGGTTTCCTGTGAAAGGCAAAGCTCCTAATTAGGAAGTGTGTGTAATTAACAGATGAGGATCTCCTAGGTTTATTCCTACATTTAATTAACAGTATGTGTCCATCCCTCCCTTCTCCCCACTGGAATAAGGTTCTTGCTCATTGATCCATCCCTGTCTGGATCTGTTTGTCCCCTCTGGCAGGTGGAGAGTGACAAATATCTCTCCATGTGAGTAAAAATTTACCTGTGGGTAAATTTAAATTACCTTGGGTGATTCACCTGTGTAAATCCCAACCAAGCAGGAGAAGAGTCAAACACCTCAAACAACATCACTCCTGAAAGGATTTGAGGTGCCTGGTGGGGATTTTCATGGCTGTGGGGCTGAAGTGCTGCTTGCTGGTGAAAACAGGGATCTAACAGCTCTGTGTTCCCACAGGACACTGCACCTGGGGCATGAACTGTCGCTTTATCCACCCTGGAGTGAATGACAAAGGAAATTACTCCTTGATCTCCAAACCTGAGCCCTTCTCCCCCAACGGTGCCCCTCCCATGGGCCCTCACCCGCTGATGCCAGCCAACCCCTGGGTATGGAATCTCTGCTGGGGCTTTTTCACCCTCCCCACCCCTGGAAGTGTCCAGAGTGGAGTTTTGGAGAACCTGGTCTAATGGAAAGTTGGAACAAGATGAGTTTCAAGGTCCCTTCACACCCAAACCATTCCACAATTCTGTGATTTTTCTCCATTGTTTTGAGCTGATACTTCAGCAAAATTCAACCCACAGTTGGATGTGTGATTTTTAAATGATGATCTTGGAGTTGCCAGTAGAGGGGGGTAATTTTCCATGGTTTACATGTTTGGAGTAATTCTGAGGTAGCTTTCCAAAGCACAACTTTGCTGTTTAAAACTAAACTAATGTTTTCTCCTGCTCTCCTCACCTTCCCAACAGGGAGGCCCAGTGGTTGATGAAATCTTACCTCCACCTCCTCCAGACCCTCCAACAGAAAGTGCCTGGGAGAGGGGACTCCGGCACGCTAAAGAGGTGAATTCCTTCCTCACTCCAAAACCCCCTGGAAAAGCTCTTTTAGGATCATGAGTGTCTTGCTCTTTCTCTATTCCTTTTGCTTTTAACCTTTTAGTTATGTGTTGTTGTACATCACAATTGTCAGACAGCCAAGAGGAGCTCAAATCCAGGTTGGGGGGTTATATTTAAAAAACAGTGGGAATTTGTGGCCCTCAAGTCCAGCCCTCCACAAAGCAAAGCTTTAAGCTGATCCAGTTTCCCTCCCTTCAGTGCCTGTTTTTCCAGTTTGTGATCACTGCAGAGGGAGGAAACTTCTGTTTCCTGCTGTTCTGAGCTGCTGGATAGGGAATTAGTGAGGAAGGGTCCAGTACTCTGCACATTCTGAGGGAATGAGGTGCTCTAGCTGCAGGAAATCTCCCGAGGGCAGGATTTTTAATCTGACAGTTTCTCCCTGCCCCAGGAGAGGGGGATTTTTTTAATATTACCATTTCTCCCTTCTCACACTGTTTTTTGTGCTCTGCCAGGTATTAAAAAAAGCAACTATGAGGAAAGAGCAGGAGCCTGACTTTGAGGAGAAGAGATTCACTGTGACCATTGGAGAGGATGAGAGAGAATTTGACAAGGAGAACGAGTTTTTCCGGGACTGGAATTATCGCATCACCAGAGACGTCCGGGACCCCGCGTAAGAGCCACCCCTGGGTCTGCCCCAGGGACAGCTGGGTGGGAATGCAGTGCCCTGAGCCTGCCTGGCCTTCACTCCTCCCTCCAAAATGAGGCAATGTCACCTCCAAAAGGTGCCAACAGCTTCCAGGAAGCGGGAATTTAAAACTGAGCTGCCTCCGGTTCAACCCCGCCTCCCCTCCCAATCTCCTTGGAATTCTGCTCCCTCCTGGGCTCTCTCCAGCTCTGCATTGCCTCCCTCACACCATTGTGTTCTTCCAGCTTTATTTCCCTCTTTTTTTTCCTTACCCAACCACGAGAATTTAAAAAAACTCAAGGTGAGGCTGCGAAGTTGGAGCGTGTTCAGGGTGCAGGAGCTGCTGGCCCCAGCTGGGCCTTCCTTTGCACAGCAAACACCTGAACTGGTCCCAGTTCAGCTGGGCACTGGGCAGGAGCAAAGCTGCTACCTGGCCACAAGAAGCACCCTAAATTTAAGTGTTCAGGTGTTTGGGGTTTTAAGGTAAAATTGAAAGTGTTGGAGAACTCAAACCCAGCTCTGGGAAATTGTTTGGTAGTTCTCGAGCCAAGAAAAGGAATGGGAAGAGAATTTTTGGGAACAAGGCTTGGATTCTGCAGGAATACAGGTGGATTTGTGTCTCCTTGCTTGTGTATCCTACATGGACAGATTATGGAAATATTTCCACTCCCAGAGGGTTTGCAAGGCTTAGTTCTGTTTATTTCAGAGTGGTTGAATTACAAAAAAACCTCTGCAAAGGAGTAGATTAAACTTGTGTTCAATATTCTTCCATTTGCTCTGGAGTGCAGTTACTTTCCCTAACTAAAAAAAAATAAGAAAAAACCCTGTCCTCTGTTCTGCAGCCTGAAAGAAATTTCTAAAATAATAATATTTTCCTGAGTTTAATTAGCTCTGGATCTTGGCCTTGTGTTCCTCTCACAGGAACCTGGGGTTTATCCCCAAAGTTCTAGGGGTTGTTCATCCATTACTTTTATTTTCTGACTGGCCTAAAAATGCACCAGCATTTTAAAATGCACCAGCAGCATTTTGGGCCTCTCTGATGTAGGAATTGTTAAGAACAGGCCTGGTTTTCTTATAGTCCAGAAAAAATATATTGCACATAACCAGTGTTAAACAAAAGTCATCCAACAGCTGGAATTCCTGAAAATTCAAAGCTGTGTGAGCAGCCTGTTTCATTAAAATTAAAATATCTTCATGCTGTGTGAAGGGAAGAGTTCTGAATCTGCTGCTGTAAACTCTAGAAAATGCTGATTTTTCTCCCCCCCCCACAATTTATTGCCCAGTTGGACACCTTGCAGCCAAGTGAGCACTGGAGGTGCAGCTGGGATGTGGAAAATGCTTTCAGCACTGTCTTGTGACATGTGGAGTTGTCTCAGTAGTTCATGAATCCCTTTTTCTTTTTTGAATAACTATAGGGAGGTGGACATCAAAGAAAACATTAACTATGGGTAAGCAGGTCTTTGATTCCAGTACTGTTACAACTGTAAGAAAATTTTCCTTTGCTTTTTTTTTCCATTGCACCTCCTCCAACTTCCGAGGCCACAGACAGACCACTGTCCCCTCAGTGGATATATTGGATTATTTTTGGGGTGATACCAATTATTTTCTAATGATTTAGGCACAGAATTACCCAAACACAGCAGTGATCGTTTTTGAAATTTAAAAAAGAAAAAAAAAAACCACTCCACCAATATTATAGAAAGGGGAAATTTGAGGCTGTGTGAAAAAGCAGAGTTTCCTTTCTGGCATGGCTTGAGATGTTTTTCTGTCTCTTTGATCACCTGATGTCACTGAATCCAGGCTGGTTTGGGCTTGGCATCAGGAATTTGTTGCTGATTGGAGCATCCCAAATCCTGGTTCTCCTTCCCTTGGCTTATTGCTTCAGTCCAAAAGAGAAATCCTAAATTATTTAAAAGCACTGAAAGAAATACACTTGACTGACAGGGCAGCACTTACATCTTTACCTGCTTTAGGTTACTTGGCACTTTTAAAATGCAAAAAGTGGCTCTTTGTTAATTTTTAAATAAATCAGAGTCTCATTATGGATAATCTGGAATTTGGGAGCACTTGCTGTATAATCTTAGCTCTGCCACCAACTCCTCTGTGGCCCTGGAAGTTTCTTACTCCCTGTACCCACCTCCCCATCCTCACAGTGGATCTGATCTTTGCACTCCAGGTGGTTGGATGTTGTTGAGTTGGGGATTTAAAACCATCAAACAATGGCAATAGAAAGCAGGAAATGGAGGAAACAGCTTTAAGGAGGCTGGAGTTTCAATCCTTTTCCTCCCCAAAATTCCTTAGTTCTGCAGCTGTGTGTGTGCCACGGGCTCAGCAGCTGATTCCCCCTGGAGAGCATCAGCTGGAGAAGTGGTGCCTTCATTCCAAGGGCTAATTCCAGGTCCAGAGTGTTGCTGGCCTGCCCCCAAAGCTCCACTTCTCCCTGTGGAACAGCTCAGCACCAGCTCCTGTCCTGTACTGGTGGCACTGGGATGCAGCCATCACTGCAGGGGCAGGCAGCTGGGGGATCTCCATCCTTTCCACTGCTGAAGGTTTGGGATGAGCTGTGGGCAGAAATCCCAGCTCTCAATCCATGTCTTGCTCCCTGGAAGGGGCTCTCAAAAGCACTTTGTGTTTGCACCACATTGATTTATTTAAAGGCTGAATTTTTGGTAGCTCTTTTATTTTTGGAGCTTATCAAGAAAAGTTTGTGCTTTTCTTTGATAAGCCTCACTTTAAAAACACTGGTTGGGCTGTGTAGAAAATAAACATCTCAGTGCAGCCCTGCTGTGGTTTTGTTGTCACAGTGACTGAGCTGACCTAGAACACGCAGTTTTTGTGGTGCCAAGGTGCCATTTCCCTCTCTAACGTTCCCTGTTTTTCATTGTAGGCTTGATCCCTATGCAGATCCCTATTATGACTATGAAATAGAGCGTTTCTGGCGTGGTGGGCAGTATGAGAATTTCAGGGTTCAGTACACAGACCCCGATCCCTACCGTAACTACAGAGTAAGTAAGGAAATTCCCCCTTCCCTCCTTTTCCTTCCTGACTTTCTTCCAGGTTCTTCTGGGCCAGGAGTTTTTTTCAAAGAGTTCAATCTTGGTTTAATTCCAGCACAGAGCACGCTGGAGGTGAGGGGAGGGTGTTCTGTTCCAGCACCTTGAGGGCAGAAGTGCTCCAGGCTTGGGAATGAGGTTGGGAAGCTGCCTGGTGGAAAAGGACATGGAATGCTGGTGGACAGTGGCCACATGGCCACAGCCCCAGGGCAGGGATTGTCCCCTGTGCTGGGCACTGCTGGAGTGGTGGTCAGGTTTGGGCTCATCCAAGACACAGTGGTGGGAAGGGGCTGGAGAATTCCTGAGGGAATTGGGCTCAGCCTGGAGAAAAGGAGGCTCTGGGGGAATTCCTGGCTCTGCACAATTCCCTGACAGGAGGGGACAGCCCCAGGTCGGGATCTGCTCCAGGGAACAGGGACAGGAGCAGAGGGAACGGCCTCAAGTTGCACCAGGAAAGGATTAGATTGGATTTTAGGAAAATTATTTCATGGAAAGAGTGTAAAGCATTGAAAAAAAAACTGCCCAGGAAAGTGGTGGAGCCCCACCCCTGGAAGTGTTCAAAAACCTGTGGATGTGGCACTTGGGGACAGGGTCAGTGCTGGGCTGAGGGTTGATGATCTAAAGGTTTTCCAACCTTAACAATTCCATATCTGAGATGGGAAGGTGGTTCCTCCTCGTGCTCCTTGGCTGCTCCTCGGTGTAGCAGTTGAGCACCCTTGGACATCTTGGAGAGGGAGGGAGTTTCCAGGAAAGAACTTGGTTGAGGAAAGGGTTCCTTGTTAATTCCTGGGAAGGAGAGGGCTGGATTTTGGCTCAGCAGAGGCTCCTGAGCAGCCTGACTGTGCAGTGCTGCTGGATTGAGGCACAGGGAAGCAGCAGCCAGTGCTGAAATCCCAGGAGCTGGGATTTTCTGGAGGAAAACAAGGCTCTGACCCCTCTCCCTACTCTTCCTTTTCCCCTCATGCAAACTTTGTGTCTCTGGAGCAGTGACTAAACCAACCAGTGCTGCTCAGGGCAGAGCTTTTCAGTGCTTTCCATCAAATCCTTTCAAAAGTAGCTTTTCCTTTGCTCTAAATCCTTGTTTTCTGCAGAAGCAGTGCCCAGGCAGGAGCCTGGGCCACATGACCAATTATTTTCCCGATGCTCATTTGCAAAGTTAATTAGAAATGATCACCAACAAGAGGAATGACTTGTAAACATCAACACTTTTATTTAATAAGCTTAATAAACCAAATTAATCCAAGTGTTGCCTTTGAAAACACCAGTTGTGTGGGATATGCTGCTGTGTTTGTGTGCAGGTTCTGCTCAGCAGGATCCAGATTATTGATTGATCTCCAAGTCATCGATTGGCAGATTATTGATCCCAGTTTTTCACCGAGGGAGGGCGGGTGTAATTCCTGACATTCCCAAGCTGCTCCTACAGCATCACCGCGGTTTTTCTGTTGTTCTTTTTCAAGGAAAGAGAGCGAGAACGGGAAAGGGAAAGAGAGAACAGACAACGGGAGAGGGAACGGGAACGGGAGCGAGAGCGGGAGCGGGAGCGGCGCCAGCGGGAGCGGGAACGGGAGCGGGAACGGGAGCGCGACAAGGAGCGGCAGCGGCGGAAAGAAGAGTGGGAACGGGAACGGGAGCGAGTCAAGAGGGACGAGAAGGACAGGCAGCACAGGGACCGCGACAGGGACCGCGACCGCGACAGGGACCGCGACAAGGACAAGGACAAGGCGAAGCCGCGCTCGCCGCTGCTGCCGGGGTAAGTGACGGGGTTGGGCTGGAGGAGGATCGTGGGGGCTGTCAGTGCTGGGGAGAGCGGTGGCTGATGAGCCTTGTGGCCACTAAGTGGAGCTAAAGCATCGGTGACAATGGGAGTGTGGAACCTGAGCCTGAGCAGTCCTTTGGGGTGGAGGTGTTTTCTGCTCCTCCCTCTGCCATTCAGGATGGAGAGGTTTTGGGAATCCTGCAGGTTGGTGACTCCCTTTGAGGGCTTGAGAAATGTCTGGCACAAGAAGCAGAACTGCTGTGGATAGCAAAAGTATCTGGAGATGTAAGTACAGCTGGAAAAGGATGAGGGAATCCTGCATGGGAGTCCTGTGGTGACTTCCTTTGAGACCTTGAGAAATGTGTGTCACAAAACCAGAACTCCTCTGAGTTTGTTGATAGCAAAATATCTGGAGATTTAAGTACAGCTGGAAAAGGATGAGGGAATCCTGGGAATGACTGTGGTGACTCCCTTTGAGACCTTGAAAAATGTCTGTCACAAGAACCAGAGCTGCTCTCAGTATTTGTGGACAGAAAAAGTATCTGGAGATGTAAGTACAGCTGGAAAAGAAAAGCAGTAGTCCTTGGAATGAGTTTCTGCTCAGTGGAATTGCAGCATGAGGTCAGGTTTGTTTCCTCTGACCACCCATTGTTTGTGGAAATCCTGGTTGTGACCTGCATGAAAGAGAAAATGGAACCAGACAGACTGAAAGTGCAGGAATGTGATTCCTGTTTTGTTCCTCTGTTAATGATTTATGTGCCCTGCCTTCCCAACCTCCCCTGTGTGTCTGAGGCACATTTGTAAAGCCCTGGATAAATATCCCAGTGGAATGGAAGTTCTGGTGTCACAACTGAATCATGGAAAAGTATCACATTTTTTGCAGAGGGACCAACCTGGTCTAGTGGGAAGGTCCCTGCCCATGGCAGAGGAGTGAAATGAGATAAACTTCAGTGTCCTTCTCAACCCAGCTCATTCCATGATTTTGTGATCTCCAGGAAAAGTTCTTAACAATTTCTTGGGAAGAGTGGCAGGCAGAGACTCCCACAGCCTGTGGAGCACCATGGGGACACATAGGAGTGTGTGGGGCACAGAGAAGGGCAGGGAAGCTGTTTCCCAAGATCCACTGGAGCTTTTTGGTGTCTGTGTTGTTCCTCTGCACTGGAGGAAGGAGTGAAACACGATGGGCATGAGGAAGAGTTGGATCAATGAAGAGCAGGGTTAAGAATGCCAGGAATGAGGTTCCAGGTGGTTTCAGCTGGGAGCAGGGCTCAGTCCTGAATCCAACCCAGGATTTTTATCTGCATCACTGAAAGAACAGCTGGTTTTTGACCCTCTTTCCCAAGAGGAAGTGACAGTTTCAGAACGGTCTGGAGGAGCAGCAGCAGCTCCAGAGCAGTTATAGGAATACCATAATTACATGTTCCGTTTAATTATAATCTTCACTTAACAGCCACGATTTGTGCACCTTAATTACCACATTGCCCAGTGGCTTGTGCTCTCCTTGGCTTGGTGATGGGACAGATCTTGTCCAGACCCATGTGATGGAGATGATGTCAATGAAAGTGATGTCACCTGCTTGGCAGCTCGGGGTCATGAGTCAGTGACAATCCCTGTGACCCAAGGCTGAGCCTTGGCTGCTCCTTCCCTTGGCACTCCTGGGGTGCTGGGGCAGGGCTCTGTTGGGAGAGTTTGGGCTGCCCAAAGGGTGCTGGGTAGGAGCAGGGGCCATGCTCACCAATCTTGGATCCATCTCATTCCATGAAACCACATGAGAGCCCAGGCATGGGATTGACAGCATTCAGGGCATGCACATTCCCTGCTTCCCTTTGGCACAAGGGAACTGGGGATGCCTCTTGTATCTCCAAAACTCCATCATCCTTTAGATGAGTCTCCAAAAATAGCTTCCTATGCACCTCTTGGCTTTTTTTGTTTTAAGTCTGCTATGGAAAGGGATTTTTCAAAGGGCATGGCGTGGCAGGGCAAGAGGGAATGGCCTTGAGTTCATGGAAATGCAGGGTTAGATGGGATGTTGGGAAGAAATTCTTCCCTGTGAGGGTGGTGAGGCCCTGGCACAGGTTGCCCATGTTGGAAGGGACCCTAAAGTCCATCCCATCCCTTCCCATCCCTGCCATGGGATTTCAGTTCCCATAGTGAACATCCACATCAACATGACCCCATCCCACAGCTTTGCAGGTGTCAGGATGTCTGTGGAGAAAACAAACCTGCAGAAAGAAGTTTTGCAGAAGCTTTTTACCAAGTGAAAGTGTAATTCCAGCTTCTCCCTTGGCGTTTCTCCAGGAGTCCCCGTCACGCTCGTGCTGTGACCTGGCTCTGGGCAGTGTCCCACGTCACTTTGTGACCAGCTCCCAGCTTCCTCATGGCAGTGCAGTGGCTCGAGCCATCTCACCTTTTCTCCAGATTCTTCTGTGCCAGGCTCCAGAGGGGCAGCTTTGGCACCCTGTGATTGAGCAGCTCCTGAGCTTGTTTAACGTGTCAAACCCGGGATTGCTGCGTGTTTCCTGGGAAGCAGGATGCACAGCAGTGCCACAGCACACACCTGTGCCTCTATTTATAGACTCTGGGCTTTCCCTAATTGCTGGATCCCAGCTTTTGGCAGGGCCAGCCTCTCCAGGTGGCGCTGGGGGCTGGCTCATGCCATGGCTGCCTGTTGGCATTCCTGCAGCTCCCAGGGCCCTGCTCGCTAATGAGATTGGAGAATTTCTGCACAGAGCCTGGAGAGCTCCTGCACGGGGCTCAGAGAATTGCACAGAGCCTGGAGAGCTCCTACACAGAGCCTGGAGAGCTCCTGCACAGAGCTCAGAGAATTCCACAGAGCCTGGAGAGCTCCTGCACAGAGCTCAGAGAATTCCACAGAGCCTGGAGAGCTCCTGCACGGGGCTCAGAGAATTCCTGCACAGAGCCTGGAGAGCTCCTGCACAGGGCTCAGAGAATTCCACAGAGCCTGGAGAGCTCCTGCACAGAGCCTGGAGAGCTCCTGCACAGAGCCTGGAGAGCTCCTGCACAGAGAACTCCACAGAGCTTGGGAGATTTCGTCCACAGAACTTGGGAGATTTCGTCCACGGAACTTGGGAGATTTCGTCCACGGAACTTGGGAGATTTCGTCCACGGAACTTGGAGAACTTGTCCACGGAACTTGGGAGATTTCCTGCACGGAACTTGGGAGATTTCCTCCACAAATCTTGGAGATTTCCTGCACAGAGGTTGTGCCAGCAGCACTGAGCTTTAGTCAAAGGCAGAGCTGAGGATGTTGGAATTCCAGGCCGATGTTGGTTGCAGTGTTTGGGCTCCAATGGGATTGTCACACGTGGACTGGCCTTTTGGGAAGGAATTTAAAAAATTATCTTCCAGTACCTGTAGGTAGTCACCAAGAAAGAGAGAGAAGGACTTTGAACAAGAGCATGGAGTGACAGGACAAGGAGGAGATGGATTCAAACTGGCACAGAGGAGGTTTGGATTGGATTGTAGGAAGAAATTCCTGGCTGTGAGGGTGGGCAGGGCTGGCACAGGGTGCCCAGAGAAGCTGTGGCTGCCCCTGGATCCCTGGGAGTGTCCAAGGCCAGGCTGGAGCAACCTGGGAAGTGTCCCTGCCCATGGCAGAGGGTGAAATGAGATGAATTTTAAGATTCATTCCAACCCAAACCATTCCATTATTCTGTGAATGTGCAATTGCTGTTTTAAGCTTGGGTTGGTTTTTTTTTGTTTCTTTCTTTGTTTTTTCCCAAGCTTAAGATGAGCACTCTAAGAAGTTTAAAATCTGAGATTGCACTGCTGGTAAAACTGTTCCTCCCCCTCCTCCTCCTCCTCCTCCCTCCTCAGGCACTGAACACTCAAACAAGCCAGGACACTTTATGATCAATTAGAGGGATAACTTGGCTGTCTGTCCTCCTGCTCCCATCTCTAGAACGAGTTCTGATGCCCCAGGCTGGGCCTGATTTTTGCTGAGTGCAGAATTCCTTTTTTTCTCTCCGGCTTGCTGGTGGAGCTCCCTGTTGTGCAAAGCCTTTCAGGGATAAAGAAGTGACATGAAATATGTCCTCTGAAGAAACTTAGAGCAGTGCAAGATGTTCTGACCCTTAGCTGGGGGTGAAGGCTCTGCACACTGAAATAATTTCCTTTAATCCTTTCTGTTGTTGCCATAGGCCTTTATCCCACCAGCATCTGATGGAATGTTTTTTTTCCAGGAGCTCATGAAGCAACCCAGTGTTGTGGGGCCTGGTTGTGTTCCCAAAGCACTGAGGGACATTCAGGAGATCATTCCCAAGGGGCACTGATGTCCCTGACCAGGGACAGGAGCCAGGGAATGGCTGGAGCTGTGTCAGGGAGGGTCAGGTTGGATTTCAGGAAAGATTCTTCCCCCAGAGGGTGCTGAGCACTGCCCAGGGAATGGGCACAGAGCTCCAGGAGAGTTTGGAAAACCCTCCCAGGGATGCCCAGGGTGGGGTTGTTGGGGTGTCTGTGCAGGGCTGAGGTTGGACCCACCAGGGAGAGAAGGAACCTCAGTTTTGCTGCCCCCTCAGCTGGGGTGGTGCTCAGAGTTGTTGACCAAGCAAGGAGGAAGAAGGTCCATGAGATGGGCACTGGCTTCTTTCCCACCTGGATTTCCTCTCCAAGGAATCCTGAGGGCTCTGGTGGGGACAAAATGAACCATGGAGTGAGACATTGTCATCTCCAGTCTTGGAAATTGTCCTGATGTCTGACCTAAAAGCTCTTCCCACAAAGACCAGGCAAGCTTGAAGCTGGGCCTGGGGAGGCTCAGGTTGGACATCAGCAGGAATTTCTTTATGGAAAAAGTGACTGGGCACTGGAATGGGCTGCCCAGGGAGATGGTGGAGTCCCCAATCCTGGAGGTGTCCAGGGAAGGACAGGGTGGGGATTGGGCACAGGCTGGACTTGATGACCTTGGAGCTCTTTTCCAACCTCAGTGATTCTGGGATTCTCATGGTGTGGAGCCCAAATTCCATGGAACACCAGTGCCAGGTAGGATGAGGAGTGAGTTGTCCTCAGAGATGTTCCCAGGAGGTGACAGCAGCTCTGAAGGTGCCAGGAAGGAGCAGAGCCTGACAGACCATCCTGCCATTATCACACACACCACACTTTTTTTTTTTGGAAGGAAGTTCCCTCCAAAAGAACTAAAACTATTAATGGAGAGCACTTAGGCAGCCATTAAAAACCAAAATAACAACTGACAGCAAAGTCAGAAAGGACAAATCACAAATCCTTGTAAAACTTCTCCAAAAAGGAACCTTGAGTTTTTCCCAGCTGCTCCTGAGGTGTCCCTGGAGTGTGAGGTGCTGCAGATTCCAGGTTAGGGTTACGTGATCCCATGGCCGTGCTCACCCTTGTGTTGTTTTCTCAGGCTGGTTCCAGTTGACTTTGTTAATCTCTGAGCACATTAATGAGCAGGATAACCCAGAATCAATGCAGGTTATCCAGGGCCTGCAAGTCAGAAAGTGTTGGAATGAGCTTGATTAGATAAAGGAGTGGCAAAAAGAAGGGAATGCAAATGGAGTGATTCATTGTGTGCACCACAAAGCAACGAGCTCAGGTTTTTTTGGAAGAATCTTTAATTCTGAGTGTTCCTAGGTCATTGTTGTCTTTCCTGAAGGCTTCTGGTAGTCTCCCAGTGCTGCCTGCTGGATTTGTTCTTTATTTTTTGGGTGTAGAGGCTCTGAATGAAAGTAGCTGTCGGTTTTTTGGGGGGGCTTAGTGCTGGCATCTCATCCTGCTGCCTACAGATGGGAGAATGGTGGATTTGGGATCCTCTTCGTTTTCCCTGTGGAAATCTCAGTTATTTCCTAAAAGAAATAATTCATTTTTGTCCTGCCACAGGAGGAAGAACAAGCAGGGCAGAGAACTGTGTGGTTTTGGAGTTGGTAAAACCCTGGAATACCCTGATTTAGCCTTGTATCCATGAAAATGGAGTGAAGGGGGGAAATCAGCCTCCATCCAGGGGCATGGGTTTGCTCTGCAGGTGTCTGCACCTCCCTGGGCAGCTTCTTGGAGTGCAGGGAATTAAGGGAAGCAAATGAGCTGTTCCAGGCTGAGATGGGTTTTATCTGCTCCTGCACACTCCAGGTGCTCCAGGACTGCTCAGAGAAGGAATTCCCTCCTTTTTGCACACAGAGCACATCCTGTGCCACTCCAAGGCTCTTTGGGATCTCAACCCAGTGCCCTGCATGGAAGCTGTGCTGTGATAAACACGATAACAACTTGTTTACATCCCTGCTTTTTGTGGTGCAGCTGCCAGCCAGAGCCATGGAACCTGCTTAGACAGCTCTGCTTTCATTTCTGCTCCCAGGACTTGGGGGAAGTCGGTGATAAGAACAGCTCTGCTCTGGAGCCAGGCTGGGAGTGTTCAGCTTGGAGAAGGGAAGGCTCCAGGAGAGCTGGAGAGGGATTTGGGACAATGAGGGGAGGGACAGGGTACAGGGAATGGCTTCCACTGCTGGATTAGATTGGAAATTGGAAAGGAATTCTTCTTCCCTTTGAGGATGGAATGGCCCCATCCCTGGCAGTGCCCCAGGCCAGGCTGGATGGCACTTGGAGCAGTGGAAGGTGTCCCTGCACAGGGACTGGATGAGTTTTAATGTCCCTTCCCACCCAAACCATTTCGTGATTCCACGATGATAAAGTCTGTGAATCAAACCAAGCTTTCCAAGTTCTCCACAAAAAAAATTCCTGCTGACTGGAATTTCTATTGGTCCTTGTGGTTCTTGAGCTGCTGCCTCCACTTCCCCAGCAGCAGGAGAAGAGTTTCATAACCCTCAATCGGGATGAAGGGCACTGAGTGACTCAGATGTGGATCATCAGAGTGTGATTTTCTTTGGCATTTCAGAGCTGGGAGATGCCCCAGCCTGGATTTTAGTGGAACAGGGTAATTCCAGGGCAGGATCACTGGCACATTCTGGGGCAGGATTGCTGCCTCCTGCTCATGGAGAGGAGGCTCTCCAGGTGTCAAATGCTCAGCCCTTAGGGGAGATGCCATCTCAGATAGCTTTATCTCCCTGCTGGGATGATTTCATCCTGGAGCTTCAGATTGTATCTCCACTCTTTAATTTCCAAGCCTCTCCCCATCAGGCTTTGAAGAAATCCTCTTTTTTTTTTTTTTTTCCCTTCTTTTTTTAAGTGACTGATAATGGAATCAGCTTGAGTAAAGCATTTTCCCTGCTAATATTTCACCAAGATTGGGCAGCAGCTCCAAGGCCCAGCATTCTGGACACACTCTGGCTTTCCAGAGCTGTTGTCCCTCTCCATTACTCCAAGACAGGAAAAGGTCCTGCGTGCTTGCACTCTGCTGGAATTTATTTTGCAGCAATTCCAGGTCCCTTCACAGCTGCCTTGGCACATGGCTGCAGCCATTCCTCGAGTCCACTTCCTCTGGAAAATTCCACTTTGCTGCCGAAGGAAAAGCGGCGCCGGCGCTGCTGACGCAATCCCCGCTTTCCTGGCTGGGAAAATGATCCCTGTTAAATCATCCCTGGACTTTTCCTCCTGGAGAAAACGGAGCTGGAAGAGCAGCCCTGGAGCCAGGCTGACGTCACTGCTGCCCAGGGGTGACAGGGTTGGGTTCCCTGTGGGATCCTGGCCCACGGGATGGGGAAGGAAGGACAGGAAACGCTTTCCCCTGGATGCTCATTTTCCCCTCCCAGATTAGAAATGCTTCATTTCTAATGCAGCATTTGCATAATACATGAGGACAACTTGAGCTGGGCAGTTGTTTTTTTTCTCTCCCCCATCCAAAGTTTTGTGACGTGCTTCAGCTGGGTTTTTTTGGGATCAGGTTTTTTTTTTTTTGGGAGCTGGCTGAGCCACCTCTGCTCCTGCTGTCCCTGCCAAAGCCACTTTCAGCCTCACTTCTCCTCCTGATTGCTGTCATTACCTTCCAGCCAAATGGGCATCAGCGTGTTCCTTCTGGAAAATAAAACTTTGAGTGATTCTAAGGGTAAAATTGCCTTTGGAAGCTGCTGCCTGAGTGATTCTTGAGGATCTCAGTGGAAATTTTGTCTTGTCTCTTCTTCCCTCTAATTAATTTTTTTAAAACCTTGTGGTGGAAGAGACTTAGGAATTAATTCTGAAATATTTCAATTGTTTCCTAAATTTGGTGGAAAAGATTGGGGTGAACACGAGGGTTGTTGGCCACTCTCTGTGCTGAGATGTGTGAGGTTTGCCCAGCTGTGCTGAGGATGAGGATGAACTCCTGAGCTGATCCCAGGGCTCACCAGCCCTGGAATTCTTCCCTCCTTCCTTCCTTTTCACCATGGCTCAGCCCTTCCCAATGGGCAGGTTGATCTCACTTTTTCTTAATTTTCTTCACTTTTTTTCACTTATTTTTTCACTTATTTTTATTCACTTATTTTTTCACTTATTTTTTCACTTTTTTTCCTCACCATTCATATTTTTTAATTTATTGAATTAAGGAGCTAGGAGCTCCACCAAGCACCAAATCCAGCACAAAATGACTTTTAAGAGTGAAAGTGAGGAGAAATGAGGAGAAATCTTGCTCTCCTCATCTCCCAGCCATGGCCAGGCTGTGATTGGGATTTTCTCTAGGGAGCTGCTCCAGCTCACTTTCCATTTTACTTCCTGAATTCCACTGGAAAAGACGAGTCCAGCAGCATCAGATCCCAGTTTTAGGTGGAACAAGTTTCTTTGGTGATGCCACACATTGGAAGCTCTGAGGAAAGGCTTTGAAATTGTCCTGACAGGAGCAGCATCTTCCTTGTCTGTAGCATTTAGTGCTGAGTCAAAAAGCCAAGCACACCCCAAAATGAGCCTTTCTGTTGTGGTTTTCCTGGGGAAGAACCTTTCCTCCAGAAAGTGACTTCATGCAGAGGGAATTGCATCAAACCAGGTAATAGGTGCAAGTCAGTGAGATTTGCTTTCAGAGTCATCCCTGCTCCCAGCTGGCACCCAGGCTCTGCAGTTCAGCTGGAGTTGTGGGATGGGAGTTTGAGTTGGTTTTCAGGGAGGAGAAATCCTGTAGGATGCTTTTCTTTGTGAAAACTGGTTCAGGAGGGAGTTGAGTCTGGAGAGGTGTGATGGCATTCATTATTATATTTGTGAAATACCCTGAGCTGGAAGAGACACACAGAGATCATCAGCCCTGCTCAGGACACCCCAAAATCCAATCCTGAGCCCAAAATCCAATCCTGAGCATTGTCCAAACTCTCCTGGAGCTCTGTGCCCATTCCCTGGGCACTGCCCAGCACCCTCTGGGGGAAGAACCTTTCCTGATCTCCAGCCTGAACCTGCCCTGACACATTTGTCATTTGTCATTTGGCTTCCACATTTGTCATTTCCCAAATTTCTCCAGAGGTTTTACCCTGGATAAAGCCTCTCTGCCCACCTGTGCCAGCAGAATATTCCAGACTTCCCCATGGGAAGGGACAATGGATCAGGATATTGGGAATTATCCATGAGCATCCTCACAAGGTTTTTTTTTTCCTCCTTTCCTTGCCCTTTATCCTGCTGCTTCATGCAGGGTGTGGAGGCTTTTCCCAATCTTCCTTTTCTTCTTTCTCTGCACTTGGTTGATTTGAGGATATTCCAGAGGTTAAATTCCAAATGGATTTGTAAACATCTGCTGGAAGGAGCCTTTGAGGCCAGCTTGGACTATTTAATGTTATGAAGAATAGGTCCAGTGTGTCTCAACCCCATATTCCAAGTGGAGTGTTCCTCCAAGATGAAATACTCATGGAATTGTGGCTGAAAGTTGGAAAACTTGAGCAATCCACTGCAGATGCCCTGTGCTGAGTTAAATTGTGTGTTGGAGCAGTGCTGGGAAAGGGGGAGGATGGGATGGAGCTGCTGGGGAATAAAGCTGAGCCATGAAACTCCTTGGGAATGGAGGCATCCAGTTCTCCTCCTCTGGAATGAGATTTGTGGGAGGGGTGAACATGAGAGGAGGGGTTTTCCTCTGGATATTCCAAGGGAGTTGTGGGACAAAGAGTAAAATTGCTTTTACATCAGCAGAGATAAGGAAAGAGTCGGATGCTGGATTTTTAGGTCAGCACATCCCAGTCCTGGATTGGGGAAGAGGAAACTCTGCCAAAAAGGAGGGGATGAGGCTTCTGTGAGGTGTGAAGTCTTCAAAGGACAGGCTCCTGAGCAAGAGCTTTCATTATCCTGGGGTTTGTTGGAGTGTTCCTGGAATTATTAGAAAACTTGGAGGTGGCTTTTTTTATCTCAAAAAGGTAGAGGAAGTTGTGTGGGGAGTGGTTGCTTCGGTGGTGTGAGTAATGGGGTGGTACTGGCTGAACCCAGCAGGGAAGGGGCCATTCCTTCCCCAAATTCCCAGGAAACTTTTGCTTTGAGGAAAGGAATTAATGCATCATAGTCCTGCTCATTTGGTGAGTGCAAGAGACTTCAGAAAGCTTTAATCCCTCACAAACTCTGCCTGAAACCACAGGGAGAAGGTTAGAAGGAGGTAAGTGAGGAGTTGAGTGCAGGCTAGAGCCAGGGCAAGGAAAAATTCTGGGTTAAATCACCCAGAGATAAGAGAGGCAATAAAGTCTCAGCCTCAAGAAACTCATCCTGGAGTACTTAAGGAAGTGTCTGGTGCAGGTGCTGAAAAGCTGGCCTTGAATTATTTTCAGGGAGTTGGAGAGGAAAAAGGAAACCTGGAGAACCAAAAAAGGGGAAATCAAAGTAGGAGCCTTAAATGGAAAAGGAGGAGATGGATGGAGAGTGAGGCCTGGCTGGGCACCTCGTTTGAGCACCCAGAGAATAAATCCAGGGATAAACCAGCCTGGTTTACTGCCAGGTGGGGAGGGAAGTGTCCCCGTGGGAAGGGGGAAAGGAGGTCACTGTGTCTTGGCTGTGACAGCCTCACGGGGTGTCCTGGGAATGGGAGCAATCCAGGCTTGGGTTCCTCCATTTCCTCCTCTGCACTGCACCAGGCTGGGCTTGCTCTGCCCTAGGGAGGAGCAGGTTTCCCATTCCCTTCCCTCTGCCTTGTGTGCAGTCCTTGGAGGCCGAGAGCTGAGACTGGAGTCAGCCAGGAGGTCCCAGAGTCCTCAGTGGGACAAAGGAGTTCACAGAATGGTGGCTTTGATGGTTTACAGAGCAAAAAAGGTGCTGGAATCCCCCAGGGAAGATTAGGAGCTGTAAGGAATTCATCTAAAGGATGAATTCAGATTTCTCCACGGCCCTATATGTTTATTAATACATTTAATTATAACACATTTATCATTTCTGCTGTTTTCCCTGGTGTACCCAAAGCCTCGCTGACCTCCTGCTCATTTTGCAGCCGCCAGCCCGAGGCACCAAAGAAGGACAAGGAGGCCACAGCTCTGGGCACTGCTCCATCCAAGAGGGCAGATGAGTGGAAGGACCCCTGGCGCCGATCCAAGTCCCCAAAAAAGAAACTGGGGGTGTCTGTGTCCCCCAGCCGGGCACGGAGGCGCCGGAAAACCTCGGCATCCTCAGCCTCGGGTTCTGGCTCCTCAAGGTGACCTTTCCTGGGATGGGATGGGATGGGATGGGATAATGGGATCCACGGGGTGGAAATGGGAAGGAATGGAATGGGGAATGGAAGTGGGGATGGGAAGGACTTGAATGGAGTGGAATGGAATGGAATGGAATGGAATGGAATGGAATGGACTGGAATGGAAGATGGAAATGGGAAATCAATGGAA
>VXBI01013441.1:2824-14522 GCA_013397375.1 Toxostoma redivivum | reverse complement strand
GGAATGGAATGGAATGGAATGGAATGGAATGGAATGGAATGGAATGGAATGGAATGGAATGGAGGATGGAAATGGGGATGGGAAGGAATGCAATGCAATGCAATGCAATGGCGGATGGGAATGGAAATGGAAATGGGGATGGGAAGAGATGGATGGGGATGGAATGGAAATGGGGATGGGGATGGGATGATGGGATAATGGGGTGGGGCTCCTTGGTGGCCAGGGAAAGGTGTGGAGGTGACACAATGAGAGTTGCACTCACTTGGCCACTGTGGTCCCGTGCCTGGAGTGAGTTCCACATGGGAACAGGAGGTTTAGATGTGGCCAGAGCTGTTGCTCCGTGGCCTTTTTGGCTGTCAGATTGTGTTGGAAGGAGGAGGGGGAGGTCTTTTGCATAGGATAAAAAGGATTTATTACTCTGGGGAATTCAAAAAGACAAAAGAGTGAAGGTGCAGCAACTTAAATATGGGAGAGGTTCAAGGGGAAGGTACAAATTCTTAGCAAATTGGAGAAATTCTGGGGAAGGGTAAAGAGTAGGGTTCACAAAGGCATTGTCCAGTGAGGGAGGTAGGGGTCATATGGACTGATGAGAGGTCCAGTTTTCCAGAGTTTTATATTTGGGAAAGCAGTCCAAGACTTTTCTCAGGAGCAGCTGTGGGCATGTAGTGAGATGGAAGCCAAAGCAGGCAGGGAGCTGTGGGAGCTGTGCTGTGGCTGTTGGAGATCAGGAAAAGGCAAATCCTGAGAAAAGCCACTTTTCCAGGGAATTAGAGCTGGATTCATGATAGCAACTCACCTAAACTGACTTCAGTAGGAGCAGCAAGAATTGTAAAAATTGGATCCTGGTCACTCTGGGATGGATGGAGGGAGGAGTTGAGCTCACTCCAGTAAGAGCTGGTTGATGCTACTGGGAGAACTGGGATTGTGGAGGTTTGACAGAGCCTTGGAGAGCCAGAATGAGGCTTGGAAACCAGCAGTGTAAAATAGGATAAAAACCACATTTCAGAAAGAAACTCCCTGAATCTGGGAGCCTCGAGGCACAAACTGGATCCATTTCCTTTAAATGCTTGAACTTGAAGCTCCTGAAAGAGGGGGGAAGTATCCAGGAGGAATGAGGAACACGTTAAATTGGAGATAGACATCTAAAAGCCAGAGCCCTCCTGAATTCAGCAGATTTTCCTGCTGGGATCACTGCACCCAGTCATGTAATCTGTCAGGGGCTTGTCCAGTGAAAAGGCACAAAATACATGGAAGCAGTTCCCAAAAAGGATGGAAAACCAGCAATTAAAGGTAATTTTAAAAAGTAATTAAACAAAAAGAGCAGCAACAACAGGATCCTCCCTAAAAAAAAAAAAAAGGGGGGGTTTGAGGAGAGGCTGTAAATCCTGAGAGTTCCCAGAGGAGAATCTGTGGGGTTTGGAGCAGAACTTGGGAAGAACATCTTTGGAAATGAGACTTTGGGGGATTTCAGGAAGCTCTGCAATTTAATATTTCTCTTGAAGAAGCTCTGAAATTTAATATTTCTCTTGAAGAAGCTCTGAAATTTAATATTTCTCTTCCAGGTCCTCTTCTCGTTCATCCACCTACTCTGGGTCCGGCTCCTCCCGCTCGCGCTCCCGATCCTCCTCCTACAGCTCCTACTCCAGTCGCTCCTCCAGGCACAGCTCTTTCTCAGGCAGCAGGTCCAGGTAGTGCCTCCTGGGACTGGCAACCAATGGTGGGATGCTTTCCAAATCCTTCCTGACAGCTCCTTTTTGCTCTGTTAAAATGAGCCTTTCCGAGCACTTGGCTGAGCAAGGCTGCGGTTGGTGGATGAAGGAGAGCTGTCAGCCACCCCCTCCTCTCCCCAGTGCTCCCACCCACGGGTGCTGTGCTGTTGTGGCTGGGCTCTTTCCCATGCCTGTGGTGGATAAACATTCCCATCATTTGCATTTTTTCTGCTTGGAAGAAGTTCAGCAGCATCTCTTTTCTGTGGCGCTGGAATTTCTGTTTCAAGAGGCAAATCCCGTTTCTTTATTAAAGCACTTGTGTCTTGTGATAGTCCTGACACTTCAAAGTAGCAATCCAGTGTCCCATGCTGATTAAGATTTATTCCTCTGCAACTTCCTTGCCCCTGCAGACAGTTTCCCAAGCCTGGAATATCCACAGTAGGAGAACTGGCTCCTTAGATAGGAGCTGAAGCCACACAGGTACCCAGAGCAGATCCCAGAGGTGATGGCAGAGCACTCACTGTCACTTCTGGGGACTGATTCCATCTGGGAAGCAGAATGAGCTCCAGGCAGGACAGCTGCAGTGTGGGTGACACCCTTGGCTGCCCCTCCCTGAGGCCCTGTGCCCAGCTGTCCCCAGTGTCACACAGGAGTCACAGGCTGCTGAGGCACTGGGGTGCAACAGAGGCACTTCCAGTCTTGGTGAGTCACCCCAAGAGCAGCACGTGCTGTGTGCTCAGGGGCTCAGGAAACTGCTCCTGCCCTTCATTGTCACCTTTGGGATGCACCACTTGAAGCTGCTTCTTGTGTTCCAGGAATTACAGATCAATTTTTTGTCTTTCTCCCCAGTTTCTTTTGGTTTTGTTGCTGTTTAAAGGATGAACTGCTCTAGGAGTTACAGGACATAGTGATGAGCATAAAACTCTAAATCCTGCTTGTTTTCCTGTGTGTTCTCCCTGAGGAGAGAATAGAGAGGAGGGAGACAGCCTCAGGGGTTGCTGTGGAACACCTGGAGTGCCTCTTTTCTAGCTGATCCTATTTTTTCTTGTTTTCTACTTTCCCCACTGCCTGATGAATTAACTTTGTTGCATTATATTTGTTGTCCAAATATAAAACCAGGAGAAGCCCAGGACAGGTTCCTGGGGAGGGGGGAGTGGTGGCTGAATGCCCTGAGAGCAGGAAAAGCAATCCCAGAGCCTGAACTGAGGGATGTCTCCTTCCTTTTCCAGGTCAAGATCCTTCTCATCTTCTCCCTCTCCTTCTCCAACACCATCTCCTCACAAGCCACTGGCAAAGGCTAAAGGGGAATTATTGCCACCTCCTGGGAAAGGGTAAGGATCCATCTTCCTCTGGATACCTCTGAAGAGAGTCCAGGCAAACCCCTCTGACCTTCAGGGGCCTTAAGCTTGAAGGAATGCAGGATTAGATGGAATATTGGGAAGGAATTGTTCCTGTGAGGGTGGAGAGGCCCTGGATCCCTGGAAGTGTCCAAGGTTGGATGGGGCTTGGAGCAACCTGGGATAGTGGAAGGTGTCCCATAGCAGGGGGTGGAACAGGATTTTTGAGGTCCCTTCCCATCCAAATCCTCGTTCTGGGATTCTAAACCTGATAGAGTTTGAGAAAGAAATGAAAGCTGTAAAGTACAACCTTTATTAAAGAGTTTTTAGCTTGGCAAATTTAATTAAATAATGACACTTTTAGTTCATAAATCCAAGTTAAACTGTACAAGTATCCTTAAGTATTACCTGTATACAAGTGTTTAAACACATGATTTACTGCTGGAACATTCTGTGTGTGCAGATACATTTGTATAATCTAAATATATGTCATAAAAGCTATAAGAAAGTTTAAATTCCTTCCTCTGCTGTGGCTTTGGTTAATCCACAGCCTCAGAATAAAGAAATGGTTCGGCCTCATCAACTTTTCACACTGGAGACAGATGAAAACAGGACTGCAGCTCCCTGCAGCTGGGTTTGGCACATTCTGACAGCCCTGCTGCTCTTCTAAATTCCTGAAATTGCTATTTCACAAACCCCGCAGTGGCAAATTATGGGGACGTTGGAGGGTGACACAACACCGTAGTGATGTCACCTCTTCTAAGCTGACCTGCAAATAAATGACACCATGGGAATCCCCCTGAATTCTCCTGAATTTAGGACAATCCCCTTTGCCACAATTCTTGTCCCTTGTTACCCTGCCTTTTGGGGTTTTTCCCTTCTGAGGGCCCTGCAGTGGTGTCTGCTCCCTCCCAGTGCTCCTGGTTTGGTGGCACCAGGGATTATTGTCACTGGATAATGTGCCATGGGTTTAATCCTGTTTCTGCAAGGGATAACTGAGCACAGGAAGAGAGGAATTATCAGTGTGTGTGTGTGCAGACAGCACCTCCTCCCCACTTAATGCTGTGAAATCAGGGCTGGGATCCTCCAGGGGCTGGAGGGACAGGACACAGGGAATGGCTTCTCACTGCCAGAGGGCAGGGTTAGATGGGATATTTGGGATAAATCCTTCCTGGTACAGGTGCCCAGAGAAGGTGTGGCTGCCCCTGGATCCCTGGAAGTGTCCAAGGCCGGGTTGGATGCAGCTTGGAGCAACCTGGCACAGAGGAAGGTGTGCCATGGCAGGGGTTGGAATATGATCTTCAAGGTGTTCCAGCCCAAACCATTCCAGGATGATAGTTGGAGCAGTGCCCAGCTGTCAGAGCAGAGGTTGGGGTGCTCTGAGCCCTGAGCTGGGCAGCCCTGAGGAGCCAGCTCCATTCCCATCTCATGCAGTGCCTGGTGGATAACACAGTGATGTTCCCACCCAGTTTTCCACAGGGAACACAGATCCAAGGCTGTTCTGCACCCTGCTGATCTGTGTGCTGGAGTTAAACAGAGAATTTTTGCATTAACTATGAGCAATTCATTCTGAAGCCTGACTGGCAGATTTTAAGCAGGTGTAAGTGTCTGGGATAAAAATGATGGAATTAAATGGATAAGAAACAACATTCCCACCCAGTCTGCTTCAGGAGTTCATTTACAAGTGAAATATCTCCAAAATTGGCTGTTGTACAGTAATTTGTCTCTGAAAAATTGAATTGATTGAGAATAATGGGAACAAATCCCTTGAGGGAAATCCGTGGTGTTTGTGTTTTGGTGAAACAGCCAAGTGTTTGTAGCTGCAGGAATCACATCAGGGCCAGGCTGGATGGGGTTTGGAGTAGCCTGGGATAGTGGAAGGTGTCCCATGGAATGGAGGGGAGTGGGATGATTTTTAAGGTTCATTCCAGAATTCCATCATCTCTAGAATAAAATAAGACAAAATAAACAAAATAAACCCGAGCATATAATTTCTGGGCATGTCCCTGCTCTGTGCTCACCCCCTGGGATCACACACCTGAAAATTGTCATTTTTCCAGGGAAAAATCCGTGAAGAAACTCACTGCCCTCCCAGTCCCTCAGCCACTCACAAAAATTACAGCAGCAGCCCCGGAGCCAGCCAAGCCAGGGGATAATCGGGAAGCAAGGAGGAAGGAACGTCAGACAAGGACTCCACCCAGGAGGTGAGAGAGGTGGGGGGAGGAGGGAGGCTTCAGCTCATGGGACATCCAGCAAATCCCAGGATTCTGTCTCCTGGGAGATCCAGCAAATCCCTGAGTCCCAGTGTCAAGGGAGAAATCCATCTCCTGGGGCAGGGAGAAAAGGGGAAGAGAGCTGGGGGGGAATACAGGAAATGGGGGAAAATCAGGGTGGGAGTGGGGAAAAAAAGGTATTTTTGAGAGCTGCTCCTTGTGGAGGTGGCACAGTGAGGAAAAAGGGACGTGGGGGATCTGCTTGGCCCCACCACAGAACATCATTCCCAGGGATGTTCCCCAGCACATAAACTGGGACAGGTGGTGGAAGGGGCCGCTCACCCCTCAGGGAGGGCTGGGCGTCCATCAGAGGGTGCTGAGCAAATCTCTGCTTTTCTCTTGGGGTTTTCCCCCCCCACCTATCTCTCATTCCCATTCCAATCCTCATTCTGGGAGGGGTGTTTGCTGCCTTGCAGGAGGACCATCAGTGGCAGCATCAGTGGCAGTGCCAGCAGCTACAGCGGCTCCAGCTCCCGATCCAGGTCCTTGTCCCGGTCCCTCTCCAGGTCTCATTCCAGATCATCCTCTGCCTCAGTCTCCCACTCTCCCTCCGGGTCTAGGAAATCCAGGTACAGCCCTGAGGCTTTGTGATCTTTATTTAACAGCAAAGATTGGGGCTGTTGTTCACTGGTTTGGTTTTTTTTGTAGTGGGAATTCTCCAGCAGCACAAGCTGCAGGTGCCTGGGAGGTGGGACAAGGTTGGGTTTGTGTTCCAGATCCCAAGTCCTGAATTGTGATGGGAATACAGTGTTGGAGAGGGCATGGAGTGATAGATCAAGGTGTAATGGCCCTAAACTGATAGAGGGGATATTTAGATGGGATATTTGGGAAAAATGCTTCCCTGTGAGGGTGGGGAGGCCCTGGCACAGGTTGCCCAGAGAGGCTGTGGCTGCCCCATCCCTGCAAGTGTCCAAAGCCAATTTGGACAGGGCTTGGAGCAACCTGGGATAGTGGGAAGTGTTGGGATTGGAACTGGATTGTCTTAAAGGTCCCTTCCAGCCCAAACCATTCCATGATTCCCTGATATTTCCCATATGGTTTATTCAAGGAAATAATCCTGCCATGTGTATCCAAGTGCCCATTTAACCTAAATGGTGACCAGAACAGCTCCTTCTGGCCAGGGTGATCCCACATCCTAATTAAACTGCAAATGAACAGTTCCAGGCTATGGAGCTTGGCTCTCCTGAGCCTCTCCTACCTCTGGTTCCTGCGTGTCCTTAGGGGAGACACTTGGCCTGTCAGGAGAGGTAGGTCAGAAAATCCCTACAAGGCCCAGCTAATGATATTTTTCCTTTGCTGGCAAAGTTGCAGGTCCAGTTCCTTTGTGTTTAGCCCCAAGTGAATAGTTCCAAGTCTGTAGGATGTGTAAACAGCAAAGTCCTTCCAGCAAAGAGAAACAAACCGCTCTCAAGTCATCCCTTCAGGTTTTTTTCACCTCTCCACACAGAGGATTTCCTGAATCCTCACAGGCAGAGCCTTGAAACACAACACTTCCCTGGGTGTGAGAGTAGTCCTGTGGTGTAAAACCAGTGGCTGGAGCAGGATTTGGCTCTGAGCAGCTGCAAATTCCCACCTGTGAACTCCGTGGAGCTCCGAGGTTCCACATCCACGTTATTTTACGGGAATCCCAGCTTGTTTACTCCATGCTTGTCACATTCATCAGCTCAGCCAGGGCTGATGCAAGAGCTTCAGAGAGCACCAGGGCATGGATATGGGAAATGTGAGCACACTGGGGCTGCCTGTGCCCACACCAGCTTTGCTGGGCCAGCCCGGTGGCCTGGAGGAGTTCCTGGCTCATCCTGGCACCGTTGGAACAATCCATGAGTCCTCTCAGAGCTCAGCTCCTGGTGCCAGGGCTGCAGAGGGTTGGTCTATGCTGAAGTTTGCTGAAGCTGCCACAGCCCCTTCAGTCATCCCAGTGCAGTTTCCAGCCAGGGCCTTGATGGCAGAGCAGCTTGTGGAACAGGCTGGAGAGGCTGCCTGAATATTCATGGAGTGGGATGGTTTGGCTTGGAAGGGAGCTTAAAGCTCATCCAGTCCAACTCTGCCAATCTTCCACTGGACCAGGTTGTTCCAAGCCTGTCCAGCCTGGCTTGAACACTTCCCAGGATAAGCCCTGGTAGGAGATTTCCACCTTGGAGGCATCTCCCTGTGGTTATCAGTCGTGACAGTAGATGTGTGCCAAGAGCAGAAAGCCTGCCAGGGAACCCTTGCCCTGAGCTGTTACACTGACCTGGATGTACCAGTGCACTCCCTGCTTTCACTCCTTGTTTTCCTGGGCAAACAGTGACCTGTTTACACATTTCCTTAATCCTGCCTATAAATAATCATTACTTTCTAGGCCTGCACCCAACAGCTTTGAGATTTTTCCTACCAGCAGCACCCCAGCACGCACGACCTTTGTGTATAACTTAGGAGCTTCCCAACATCCAGCCACGCAGGGAAATGCCAAAAGGCCTCGTGGAGAGTGAAAGGATGATGAGCTGTTGGTTTTTGGCAGGTCCCTGAGCGTGAGCAGCGTCTCCTCCGTGTCCAGTGCCTCGTCCAGCAGCAGCTCCGTGCGCAGCGCCGACTCCGAGGACATGTACGCAGACCTGGCCAGCCCCGTGTCCTCGGCCAGCTCCCGCTCCCCAACCCCAGCCCAGCAGAAGAAAGGTACAGGCACCTGCTCTGCTGGGGTTTTATTCCTCTAAGGAGTGGTTTGGGGAAGAAGGGAGGAACAGGGATTGTTCTCTTGGGAATGTTTTGGGCTCCAGGAGAATCGTTGAGCAGAGGCGACGCAGGAGCGCAGAGATCCTGTGGAGGGAATTAAAGTCCATGTCCTGCCATGCCTGTGCCTCTGGTTGTCTCATCCCTTTTCCTGCCTGGCATTTCTGCCTCTCCTTCACCCCTGGAAGATGACATAAATCTGGACAACTCAGCATCACCTTGCTCTTCCTCTGCTCATTCCAGACCATTGCAGGGTCTGTGGCAAAAGCCTTTTGTTTTTTGTCTTTTCTGTTCTTCTCTGTGGAAATGCTGGTTTCCTGAATTCTGAATTCTGAATCCTGAATCCTTAAGCTCAGGCCCACGAGCTGTGTTAACTGCTGTGGGCTTTTCCATCCCTGGAGCAGCATCCTCTTGCCCAAAGGGAGAGCAGGCAACAGGAATCATTCCCAAGTCACTCTCTCTGCTTTCAACAGGAAAGTCAAAAAAAGAAGACAGTGCTAAAGAGGAGAAGAGGAAACGGGATGTGCCTGCTCAGCTCCTGAAATCAGCCAAGCCCACCCCGGGAAGCAAATCCCAGCAGCCACCCCAGGGCCAGCAGCCCTCGGCCCCCCAGGCACAGCAGGGCGGCTTCAGCGGGCACAAGGAGATCAAACTGACCCTCCTGAACAAGGTGGGAGTCCCTGGGGATTCCCTGGGGCCTGGGATTCCCTGCTCCTGGGGCCTGAGCAGTGCAGGGGGGGTGGATCCTGGTGGGAGAGGAAAAGGATCCTGGCAGGAGAAAGGAGATGGATCCTGGTGAGATGGGGATGGATCCTGCCAGGAGAAAGGAGATGGATCCTGGTGAGATGGGGATGGATTCTGGTGGGAGAGGGATGGATCCTGACAGGAGCAAGGATGAATCCTGGTGGGAGAGGAGCTCCAGGCTCAGCACAGTTGGGATGAGCTCAGCCAGGAAGGTCTGGGGCTGGCTTGGAGGGCAGCACACAGAACCAGTCTGGCAGCACACACCCTGTGCTGGCTTCACTTCGGGGCTGTGTTGGCGGCTTCCCTGGGGCACATTCCTGCTGCAGCTTCCAGGCTCTTCCCCGCTGCTTGCTCGAAGGTCCTTTCCCACTGGGAGATGCTCTGGGAGCACTTCCTGTGCCACAGCAGGCTGGGAACAGCCAGGCACAGAGTCCAGAGGGAGAAGGGGCAAGGCTTGGCTCCTTGGGGTGCCCACCTGGCTCTTCCCCTCCCCTCTGATCCCTCTGCCCCACTGGGAGCCCTGGGCACAGATCCCAACCCGCAGCAGCTGTGGGGGAGTTGGGCCTCGTGGGGTTTGGTGCTGGGGCAGGGTGTTGGCCCCATCACGTGGGCAGGTTCCTGTTTTTGATATTTTGCTCTGCCAGCCCAAATTCCCCAGCTCAGTCTGAGGCTGCAGATTTCTCTACTTCCCTGTGCTCTGACGTGAGGAGGCTTTATCAGAGGCAGGAAGCAGCTCTGGAGGGAGGAGTGTGCAGTGACACATGACAGCCTGGAAAAGGCACGGCTCCACAGGCCTCCTGCACATCTGCTATCCTTGGTGCTGCTGGGAAAAAAAGAAACATCCCAAAAAGCTGCTGTTCTCCTGTTCCTGTTGTGAAATGAACCCCAGCACAGGGGGGTGTTGCTGTTGGCTTCTGGGGGTTGGGAATTCAGCGGACTCAGGGGTGGCTGGGACTGGTGTGTGCAGAGTTTATTGGGAAAGGTGTTAGCAGGAGCCAGGCAGCACATCCCAGGGAATCCCAGGAATCCCAGCTGTGCCTGTTTCCCTCTCCAGAAGGAAGTGGCTGCTCAGCTCCGTTGTTTTAATTCCATTGCAGGCAGCTGACAAAGGAAGCAGGAAGAGATACGAGCCAGCAGACAAGGAGAGGCCAACCTCTCCTGCAGCCAAACGGGCCAACCTGTCCCCTGACAGAGGTGAGGCACAGCCAGCCCGGCCTCCTGCTTCCCAGCAGCTGCAAAGATCCTTTGCAGTCATCCCAAAAACCTCAGAGTGGGATAAAGGGGGGGTTTGACCATCCTGCTGCAGAGGCGAGGCCACACTGGCCCAGGGACACTTTGTGTGACTCCACTTATCTTCTCCAAAAAAAAAACCCTTGGTTTGAAGACACAGAGGTCTCACCTCCACATCCACCCCACAGCCCCCTGCTCACTGCTGCTGGCCTTGGGTGTGGAAATCAGGTTCACATTGGATATTAGGGAATATTTTTTTGAATTGGAACAAACTGTCAGGAGCAGAGTCCCCATCCCTGGAAGTGATCAAAAAACATGGGTGTGGCACTTGGGGACAGGGTTAGTGGTGACCGTGGTGGTGCTGGGTTAAAGATTGCATTGGATGATCCTAAAGATCTCTTCCAACCCTCAGCCATGCCATGATCCCGAGTCACAGGAGTTTCCTTTAGTGCATCCCGGACTTGTCCCAGTCCCATATCCCGGGGGAGCTGTCCCTGCTTCGAAAGGCTGGGCTGCAGGGATGCAATCCCAGCCTGGGAAATGAGCTGATTGCCCCACCTCTGGTGACACAACCCGCTCTGCCCTGGATGTTTAGAAAGACCTGGGCTTTCCAAGTGTCCTCCTGAGCCTCAATCCTCCCCCAGCAGCAGGAACAGCTCGGAAAACCGAGCTGGCAGCCACAGCCAGGGACCTCAGTGCCACCCTGCAGCCTTTGCTGTGGCTGCCAGGAGGCAGAGGGGGTGCGGGGGGAGTTGGCAGCCAGAGGTGGCTGCTGGTGACGTTGGAGCTGCCACGTGATGTTGTTTTCCCTGGTGGCTCAGCTGTAGGTGGATCTTGTTGACTCTGGGTGCCAGCCAGCAGAAGGTCTGTGCTAATAACCTGCAACATTCACCTCCTGCAAGGGCAGCCTGCAAGGCACTGCCCCAGGTTGAAGTTCACTGGGGTCTGGTTCACACACGAGTGGCAGGGCCAGGCCAGCACGGTTTCTGCAGAGACATCGAGGTCAGCTCTGCTTTGTGTTCAAAAGGGATTTTTTAAGCTGTAGCAAATCACAGAAGCACTGATTGGTTTGGGCTGGAAGGGAACAAACACCAGGGACACCTTGCACGATCCCAGGGTGCTCCAAGCCCCATCCAGCCTGGCCTTGAACACTTCCAGGGATGGAGAATCCAACCATGGAGCCCCAAATCCAATGGCAAAAGTGCCCTTGGGACTGAGCCCCTTGGCATCCCAGCTCCAAACTGGTCGGTGCTGGTGGCCTGAGTGTGTCACCTGCTCTGTACCCTGCCCCAGTGGGCCGAGGCTGGGCCAGTGTCCACCCTGAGGAGCAGAGGGATGCCCTCCAGCACCCCTGGGTGCCCAGGGCAGCTGTGCTGGGGCAGGGCCTGGCAGCTGAGTGCTGCACAAACACGGGGGTGCTGCTGCCTCGGGGGAGGCCCCGCTGGCTCCGAAAGCAGCAGAGCTGCCCTCACCTGTCACTGCTGGAGCCACTACACCCTGTGGCCTGCCAGGGCAGAGCCAGCAGCTCTGCAGGCACCAAATGCCATGGAAGAGCCTTATTCCAGCAGCTGGAGGGTGAGGAAGGCCAGTGGAAGGTGGTGTGTAGGGCACAGCCCTGCCTGGCTTCTCTGCTCCCTGAGGTGCAGGGGACACTCTGTGAGATTTCCCAGCTGCTGCTGGACTTGGCTTTTTTTTT
>VXBI01013437.1:858832-910595 GCA_013397375.1 Toxostoma redivivum | reverse complement strand
GAAAGAAAGAAAGAAAGAAATTACCATGAGCCTTTTTCTCATTTCATTTATACCAGAATATGAGGCACTGTCTAACACAGTTTCACACTGAAGTTATATAATCATGAAAGGAGAATCCAACCTGAAACCTACAGATTTTTCTGGTTCATTCTTTCCTAAGTCTTTTAATTAATTACCTATATAGCTTACAGGGAAACCTACCATTAGGAAGTATCTATTGAAGTGGTTTGTTCTCTGCTAACCATTGTTGGCCAAATCCATTGTTAGCTGGGATAATCCAGTGTAGTTTCACTGGAGCCAATGCACCCCTGTGTTAAGTAGTACTGGAAAGGACAGGGTATTTTATGTCTGAATTTAAACATCTGTGTAGAACTTTGCACTTTGCTTGTGTTATTAATATCTGCAATATGCTGAATCAGCCCAGAAAAGTGGAGAGGATCTATCTATAATAGTCAAATATCTGCAACAGCCTATTCAACAAGTAGCGCAGAGAGAGCGTTAATAGTTTTCTGATGGCTCCCTGAGATGACAATGGATGCATTCTTTCATAAATAGAAAAACCCACCCTCTACAAAAAATCCTTCCAAAATCTTGTTATATCCATGTTCACAGATTTCTATTGTGTATCCAAGTCTGTATCTCTGACATGTCATAACCCCAGACCACTCACTGCCTCAGAATATTAGGCTATAATAAAGCTGTCTCATTCTCTCACAAAACTATTTGAGAAAATAGGAAAATCAGAAAAAAAAGGTATGTTAGTTGTTGCAGCCAGTGCTGCTTTCAGAGCAACTGCAGGCTTCTCTTGTTCATTTACTGAAGCAGAGACTGGGAAGTCTGCTTGCAATACTTCTAATCAAGGCCTTATTTATTTATTTATTCATTTATTTGTCCTGAAGAGGAAGCAAAAAAAGAGGAGGAGTGGGAGAAGAAAGAAAAAAGATGACATTTATTGTTCTTTAGCTTGCTAAATTGATTACTTTTCTTTAGGCTAAGGATCAATAGGAATACAAAGTCAGCACTTAAAAACTACTCTTTTTCTTTCTTTGTCTGATGACTTGGAGAAGCAATAGAAACAGTAGAAATCTTCACCTTTCTCAATCTAGGAACATGCATGCACAGGACAGAGAACTTTTTGCAACTCTTTATATGAGAATTCAGACATGATAGTTTTCTGTTTCAAAACTGAAGGACCCCATCACTGTCACCAGAGGAACAAGGATAAAATGAAGTATAAGAATGCATAATTTCTCCTGTTGTCCCCAAATCAGCAAGACTGTGGCCTTAGGAACTTGACTGAGGCAGGCATCACTCCAAGTTTAAGTGCACATATTGGTTTATATTTCAAACATGCCACAAGGGCTACGCGTGGGGATCAGTTACTCAGCCATGATCTAGTTTGCAAGGAAACTATTTCCTACATGGATATGAATGTGCTCAGACCCACAGCGTGCCAAGAGTAAGAGACATAATGTCTATAAAAAACAGAATTCAGACATTTTATAGTATTTCTCATTTCACAGCCTGAAAACATAATACATATTTTAAAAAGCATCTCCAGCATCTTTCTGGGAAATATTTATTATCCAGTTTATTATGCAAAATCTGTGCTTAATGTTGGACAGTAATTTAGCCATGGAGATTGTTAACCTTTCGGAAGATAAGTGACTGATGCAACCTGAACTCATACAGCAGTGTCCATATTTCCCTGTGATGAGGGATGTCATGTTATAAATGTACTGTCCAACTAAGGAGTAAAACAAATGGAAGTAAAATTATGAAAGCTTTATGCATTCTCATTATACAAACTTAATCTAAATGGATGTCCTAATATTCTTCCAGATGCAATGATAAACCTCCAACTAGCTAGGAATATTTATTGAGAGGATGAATATCATTATTCCATTTAGATTATTTGAGCATTAAGGAATATGGCTTATTCAAGCTGCTGTTGATAAAGCAGTGTGGTAAGGTTAATACTGCAACTGACAATGCTCTGCCAGATTTCACAATATATGGGAAACTTTAATTAGAAGTTTATGAACCTCTGAAAATTCTCCAAAGGGCTTACCCTTCGGAAATGAACTTCGACAAATAGTCAGCTGAAATACCCAGTGATATGCAGCACTAACAGAAGCAATTGCTGATGTGGATTGGTGGTGGTCTTACACTGACAGGGGCTACCTCCAGCATTTTCACAGCCTCCTTTTGTCTTTGTGCTTGATGAAATGTAATTCAGTTTGGTTTTAGGGAAGTATTACTGTAATTATATCATGGATTAAAATCCTGTTCCAAGTCAATGAGTCAGATGTCAGTCGTGAGGGCAAGATTTCACTCTTTACCTGATGAGGGAGTCGACAGCCATCAAAACAGTATTTCTTTGAAATGTGTTAATTTGCTTGATGTTGGTTAACAATGGCTTCACTCTTCTGACAGAAACTGCTGTAAGCCTGCTGGAATGGCAGAAAAGCAGCGATAAGAAATCTGCATTTGAGAATGTTGTGGAGTCTGTGGATGCTGACATTGATTGTACCTGCACTGGCAGCTGTAGTTAAGCTAAGCGTTTCGGCGTTGTGCTATAGACATACTACACAAATAATTGAATAGCTGGACAGATAAGAAGGGAACATAATAGCTGTAGTAAAATATTAAGAAGGGTGCTTGAAGAAAATAAGCCTATTGCAAAGTCAAATGCATTATGTACAGTCTGCACTGCTTAATAAATATGTTCATTAAATAAGTATTCATGTGGTCTCTCTTTATTTTTCCCTATCAACAAAACAATCAGGCCAACTATAATATTATACAGAAATTCTGCTCCCTTTTATCTGCGATATAATTACAGCAGTCTGCTCTTAAAATTATGTTCACTAGGTGATGAAAAGAAAACATGATTATGGCTACTGCTAACATTCCATTGTGCAAAGAATTTCATATTTAGCATACTAAAGACACAGTAAGCATTTGTTTTCTTTTATGTTTTCTGGTAAAGAGCAACGTCTGTTCCTGGAATCGTTCTGCAAAAAAAATATATTTTACTCCCAGCAAGACCATTAGCCTTAGTACATTCTACAAAGGAATGAATTGGACTGCTAGACTCCCACTGTAGCTTTCCAGAGAGCTATAGTGTGTGACACAGTCCCCATTTTCATTTAAATTTCAATGGATGTGCTGTTGCTTCATGAACTAACTAAAAGTGTGAATAGGAACTTTTTTTTGCTTTACCATCTCCTATTGTATATTTATGAAAATGATGGCTTCAAAAACTTCAGGGAACAATAATACATCAAGTAGCATTCCAAATACTCCAAAAAGCAATATATAGAAAGATATGTAAGATCAATAGCATCATAAAGCTAAAATAAAATACAAGCAGGACAGTCAGACGGTGTTTAACCAGTGAAGAGTCAATCTGCTAGCTTTCACTGTGCAGAAAGGTAATTCCCTCCCACCCCAGGGGACCAGGAATAGGTGGCACCTTCAAACCCCCAAGCAATGGCACAATATCTCTTCAGCCTGTGCCACAAATCAGCCATGCACTGAACCATGCCATGTTTTCCATAACAGTCAATAGCAGCCAGTATGCTCTTTCAAGAGAAGCGTTAGTGTGGGCAAGGTACAGCTGAACCCAAACCCTAGCAGGAAACTGTCATTAAAGAAAATACTTTTCTTTCTAACTAAAAACTGGTCTATCAGAAAGATGATTGAAGACTAAATAGTTGAACAATTACAGCATAACACTTCCCAGTGCTTTTCTTTCAAGAGCAGAAGCATGAGTAATGTAAGGAGGTACTCCTTTTACTCTCTCTCAAGTTGCAGCTTGCCACCCACTTTCAGAAAAGGCCCAGTTTTTCTCCATGTACAGTCATAATATCATTACTCCCAGAAGTAAGCCATTACAAGTTTGTTCAAACCAGATGTCTGGTGCATACTCTGGGGCAAGGGTATTTGCCTCTGCTCCAAGCCTCTCTCCTAGGGATAACCTACAAAGGCAAAGGCTAAAAGGCAGTTACCTGCCTCTTTTTCTTCCCCCAGCCTAAATTTGGTCTATGTTTTATATTTGAGAATATATGCAAATAGCCAGTGCTCTATTCAACAGCTTTTTTTCATACATGTATCTTCAAACTAAGACCAGGAACATGAATTCTTGCCCTGTGTTTTTATTTGTAATAAAGCATTCACAAACTCCCCGTACAAAAGCTGTGTTTTACTAACTCATCAAAAGTGCTAGACTGCAAAACAGATAGACTCAAACAAGAAGGGAGATGAAGAATATTGCATTCCACTTTCCCTTAAAATCACACTAATCTTACACCTGGAGAGTTCTTTTCTTGCTGGTATTGTTTTCACTGTGGCTTATGGGAGATTTGACATTGACTTTCATAGGATCAGACTGTCATCTTTAATCCAACACCTCTCTCTTTAATCCCCTTGTTTACAAAAGAGAAACTTTTGCCAGTCAACCACTTCAGATAAAACAAAGGTAGTAGAGAGAAAAGAAAAATGAAGTTTCACGCTCAACTACTAAAACAGGGATTTAGTAACAGCAAAGATCTGTTACTCTGCTCTGAAATTCTGCTCCCAGGGCAAGAATTGGCTCACCATCACCCCACCAGTACTGCAGCCTGGTCTGGGTGCAGCTCAACCAGGGGAAAGCAGTCACAGGTAAAGCCCAGGCACGGACCTTTCTCTGGTCTGCACAGGGCATGGGCGGGACACAGCCCTCATTATTTCCACTTGGAAGGGGCAGCTTTCCTTTCTGTCCAGCTCCTGTTCGTTAGTGCCCTCTTGCTGAGACAGCTGAATGCCTTTGACTGCCTGAAAGGCTTCACTGCAGCTGTAAAATCACAATGTAATGAATGTTAGAAAAGCCTGAGGTTGGTAGTGTGCACAGCAAAGCAAAAGACAGAACCAGCTCATTTTGCCAAAGGAATTAAGAACATTAGCAGTACAAGTGTGAAAAAGCCCTTCTGGAATTTCTAATGCACCACACAGACATTTCCAACCCATCTGGGAGAATATCTGCAGTCCAGATTTAAACCTCATTTGGAAATCATGCCTGTCCTATCTTATGAAGCAAGCCAAAGCTTTGTACCCAACTGAGTATTAAAATGTGTGCTACACAGGCCGAGCTTTTATGCACTCTACTTTTTCATTCCTAGTGCTTCTCAGTTGTATGTATTAATGAATTCTGGACTTTACTGCAGTAACCAAGTAATATAATCTTGCAATTATGGTACTCTAGTATTGTTTTTAAAAAAAGTATCAGAAAAAAATGCAGACCTAAGCATAAACCAGGCTTGAGTCCTAATCCTGCCCTTGCAGCTCTGTAATGTGGTTTTGCATGAAGCTGGGGACTTGTGTGTCTCATTTTCTGCATCAGAAAGATATGACTACTTAACTACTTGATGGAGTCAGAAATGCTTATGAATTTATAGTCCCATATGTCTTTTGCAAGATCTTCAGTGATTCTAAAAATGAAAAGTAAATTTTTCCACTAGATCTCCTAACCACATGAGTATATTTTATTGCTAAGTTGAAGGTTTTCATTTTCAGATTCATCCAACTGTAAAATAACTATACATTTGGAAAAAATCAAAACAATATACTTAATTTGTTCACGGTCAGCTTTGGTTAAACCTTAGTGGATTATTCCTAAAAGCCTAGATTTGGATGGTGCTATTATAGACAGATAGGGAAAAAGTCTATCAGAGACACAGCCTTTTGTGTCCTGGACAAAGACAACAAACCTTTTGTTCATCAGACCTGGCTCTTTTGATTCACTAATTTTAAATGACACAGTGACTCTCAGGAAAGCACGATCATTCTGCTCCAGAGAAAAGAGCTGCAGTGTGATAGGAAAGGACAAAACCACTAACACCAGACCCCTCCTGGAAATGAAATGCCAGCTCCGCAGCATGAGCATTAAAAAAAATAGCATCTACAATTCTAACCCCGCTGAAGCCAATGGTTAAACTCAAAGCTAGGCTTTTACTCAGCATGTTTGAATGAGTTATTAAATGAACTTTAGTTGTCCCTAAAAATAAATGTACTGTGCGGATCTAAGTGCAGCTGATGAATAAGAAACCTCAGGAATCTAGCAAACACAGTAGTTAGGGCTAAAACCAGAGACAGCTCAGAAGGTTGCAGAAGTGAGTAGCTATTAGTGGCCATCTGAGTTTTATGTCAAATCTCAAGTCTCTCATGCCATCTACTGGTTTTTTTATTTAGTTACAATGGTTTAAATTTTTTTCCTTTAGGTTTTTTATAGGTCTGATGTATTCCAGGTAGTTTTACATAAATTCTAATCAAGGTTTAGGGTGAGGTGTTTTTCCCTCTTATCTCCACACTTGATTATTATGTGATTTTTTTTTTCCTGTAAGTGCATTACAGTTTGCTGCCATTCTGAACACCATTTTGCATTGTCCCCAGAGGAAAAAGACACTGCATAAGACATTCTTATTCTGGTATTGCTGGATAGGCAATAATTATACTGCAAGTACTGGAAGAACAGTTTACTAAGAAAATCCAAAACTGTTCAAAAATAGTACTTAGAGTTCATCCTGAATCAGTAAGAGAAAGATGTTGTTTTGGTACCTGAAAATACTTAATGTACAGAAAAAAATCTGGTTATCCCCCTTTTTTCACTTGCAGTTCACTTAGCTGTAATTCACAGCAAACGTTTCTATGTCTTAGTATTATTAAGTTGCCTTTCAGATGGGGTTTGGGAAGCAGGAATTATCTATATTGACAGATCTAATCACAGGGCTTTCCCTTCCTTATCTGTAACCTGTCTCTTCCTGCTGTCCCAGTTTCCCTTCCCTATTTATGCATCCACTGCTCTGGTCAGAACAAATGCAGGCAGCTCAGCACACCCTCACCCTGTTCCTGGGAGAGCAGGCAGTGCTACAGCTCTGCACTGTGCCCCATCTATTTCAGAATTCACATTGCTTTACAAACTTGCTCCCTCTCCTCTCTGGACTTTCCTTCTGCAGTGCCTTTCACTCATCTATGATCAGGCTGAGTCAGGGGCATGTGTGACACTGTAGTTGTTGTAAAGGTGATGTTGATTTTAGGCAAGGTTGGAATTCAGGCCCTAGCACATCCAAGTTTGAACATCCAAAACCTCTATAGATTATTTTGGCATGACTCCAATTGCCATCCGAATACTATAGGCAAAATTAAATCAAAATCTTTACAGTAGCAGCTAACCCAAGTATACTTGTGTCCTCTTACTGAAAAGCCATATTCTCCACCATCTCAATTTTAGGGAAATTGAGAGTACTTTGGAGAAAAATACTAATTGGAGACTTGCACTGTCAAACCCCAAGTCCTGCATAAACTCTGCAAGGGTCACTTTAACAAGTATAGTGCTAAAATAATTATTCTCAGGCTTTTTCCACATCTCTGTTTTGTTTCATTTGGAAAAATTATCACAGTTTCTTTTCATACTGAAGCTTCAGGACAGTTACATGATTTAAAATTTTCTTGGGAATGAAATTAATTTCAAAACAGAGTAAATGGTAAAAAACACATTAAATGTTGGGACTAGCTCTCTCAAATTCATCTCCTTTTTTTTTTACATTATTTCCTCCATGTATCTTAACCTCCACGAGAAAAAGTAACTCAACATTCCTTATAAACATTATATGAAACAATATTTAAATGCCTAGTGTAACTGTGGCCATATCTGTCTCTTATGTGGTTGAGTATTTACTCCAATTAGAGCTGCTTTGATGCTTTTTTTGCCAGCTGATAAAAAAAGATATTTACAGCAAAAAAAACAGAGCCAAGAATTTAGGCTGAATAAGCTAACATGCTAGAATTCTACTCAGATTCCTGCTTCTGTGGTCAAAACAAAACTATTAATATTCAAGATCTGTTCATGATTTGGGGGATGATATACAGTTTAGATTCACTCTGAGCATAAGAGATTAACCCAGGCTCAGGCTGGGGCTAGAACTGGCAGACAAGTGCTTGTCTCACTGTGGCAGTAAGCTGCCTACATTGCTGCAGACTCAGTGCAGATACCTCAGTCTCTCTGAATGTTTCACCTTTGAGAAATAACACCACTTCCTTTTGATCTACACCATGAGTCATGGTGCCCCCGTTGTCTCTGGCATTCCAAGTTTCTGTATTACAAGGTCTGACCTTCCTGTGTCTGAGGCCAGAGCACAGTGTCCATCCCAGGACAATGTACTGAATTCCATTAAGGAGAGTAAAGCACTTCAGGTGGGATCTAAGGCATCCTTCCCTCCAGCCCAATAGCTACCAAGACTTCAATAGGAAATGCTGAAGATGTCATCATACACACCCCATTTCACAGGGCCCTGGGCTCCCTGGAAACAGGTTTCCATCCTGAAATCAAGGTTTTGGCACATGCATTGCCCATTCTGAAACACAGCTGGAGATGGTGGGCCAGGGAAGGAGGCTCATCTCCCATGACTGCTCAACCTGTTAAATCAGTGTACAAAAATAGGTATAAGCATAATCACAGGTGGAGTATACAGGGAAGAGCAAGTTTTGTGATGCTTTTCATATCATACATGTGAGAAGGGCCTAAGCCCTGCAGATTTTCCACCATTTCTAAGCAAAGGCAAGGCTGCTTTTTAGGATGCTGGAGAGCTCTAAAGCTAGTGAAAATTAGGCAGTGAAAGGCTTCTTTATTTAAAAGTATTTAAAAGGGAGTATTAAGGATTTCAGTCTTGAGTGTAAGCACCTGCATTGTCTCTAAGTCTTTTTCTTTCCTCTGTGAAGCTAGGCATCAGCCTCTACAACACTACAGCTTCACACTGGAAAATCCTAACACAACCCAACTGAAATGCTCCAGAGGAATTAATTGGTGACCTTGCCTGACAGACCAAAATAAATCTGGCAGGCAGGTTGCCCCCTTTGCCAAGTGCTCAGCTCCCCAGCTGCAGCCATACGGATTACACTGCTTCCTGGGCTGGCTAAGGTTGCCAACTCCCAGTCCAGCAGCAGCCAACTCCCCGCGCTGCCTCCTGCCTTCAGCTTGGCTCTGCAGGCTCCTGAGCATGCCCAGGGCCAGCTGGTTAGCACCAGGCAGACAGGGAACCTGGCACTGCCCCCACCTTTTGGCCAGCTGGTAGATAGACAAAATGGATTGCTCCACTCATGAGAAATTCTGGGATGCTGACATCCCCTTCCTGTGCAGAGCGAGGTGCACTGTGACAGCCCCAAACTGCCATGGGAAGAGGATTCTTTCTGCAGCTCCTGCAGGCTGCCTCTGCCTCACCTTCTTCTCTGGGGCAGGGGACAGAGGAGCTTTCCAGGGGTGCTGTGATGAAGTTATTTCATTTATATTTCTCAAAGGATCTGAAGCTCAAAGCACTAAATTTTTGCACATCATTTCAGCTTTCTCTTAATGAGTAGGCACAGACTGGCTGGATCAAAGGTCATGGTTTAGGTTATAGGCACAGGCAAAGTCCTGTGCTCTGTGTTCTACCAAATCTGCAGCTTTACATGAACACCTACAGAGTAAACCCTGTCCTGGCCAAGCAGAATCATAACTCAGAGTATAGGATGACTCTATATCATGTCAATATAAATATAAAAATAATTAAGAAGGATTTTTCATTTCTTTCACAGCTTCTATTATTAATTCTAAGGGTAATTCCTTCATGGTACAAACATTTGAATGTCACCTTCACTCACCTGCTGCATGTTTTCAGCATGGTACTGAAGCGTAGTTGAAATGCATAAGTTTTTGCTCCTCCTGTGCTTGTTTGTCCCTAAAAGTTTAATTTTAAAGGAGGTTTTTTTAATTATATATATATGTATCTGATTTTTTTCTGAAATCAGTGAACAGGGCTCTATGCCTGAATGGCCCCCTAACAGCAATAGAAATATTTCCTGTAACTGTGTCCCTCCCTCACCATTGTTCCAGTCATCAAGTCCCCTTTTAACTGCAGCTCCATATGGAGCAGAAGAGACAAGCAGTGCCACAACACCTTACATTTGCATAACCTCTGGGTTGGAGACAGTGTGAGATTTTCACAACTGCTAGCTGGAAACGCATTTGTTTAGCCAAGCTGCCAAAACTCATATTTTAGCTTGGGAAGTCTCTCATCCTATAAGACTCTCATTACACTTCCACTGTTCTACAAGCACTTCATCCTAAGGCAATCAAGACAGTAATAAATAGTGCTTTTTAAAAACCAATGGCCCTGAGTCATAGGTGTTTGGAATACAGATGGAGTGGGATCGTGCAGTCAGGCCCTCAGGAAGATACCTGGTAATTTCCTCATTACATCATCCTTAAATGTCAACCATTTCCTCTATAGTTGCACCAACATTGAAAACCTGAACCTTGTTGTTTTCCTCCGCGTCAATATGTACTTGAGGAAAAAAGTAAAAAAAGTTTCTTCTGCTGAAAAAATATTGATATATCTTTTGAAACAGTATATGAGAAATAAAATGTGTGGCAGAGTCTGTCTTACTATTCTAATGTCTCAAGACTGGAAACTGCAATAATTTTTCTGAATGACAAACCAAGCGCTTTTCTTGCTTGGTGATCACACAGCAATTTCACAGCTACTGGGTTTCATTACCCTCTTCCCTCCCCAGAAGATTTCCTTCCTGTGAAAAGACCTTTCCTACTTTAAGTTCTTCTCTTTGACTGAATTCTGCATTATGCTATTTGTAGGGCTTATTTTTCCCTTGTTAGTCAGTAAGCAGGGCTGTCAGGAAAGCACTACATAATCAAGTGTGTCTCAACAAGCTGAACGGATTCCTGCAACAAACCCTCAGGAAACCAAACTGCAGCCCCCTCTGCTCCTACCAGCTGCTGCTGCATTAACCTTCTAGAAAAGAGACTTGGTGATCTCCTCTACGGTTTCACCCTTGAGGGAATGGAGCAGCAGGAAATAGGTTTACTCACACTTCACCCTGACCTCTAGGTGAGAGAAGCCTTCCCTGTACAGTGATATGCTCACAGTGGAGGCTCATAAATAAGACAGAACCAGAAAACAAACAAGAGAGTTAAATAAACTCCCTTAGTGATGTTCTTTGCTCCTCTTGGTCACCTCCAGGGGTCCATCAGCTGCAAATTCACTGCCACTAGAGGACAAACATGGCCAAGCCGTTTAACAAAATAAATCTCAGTACATTAATAGATAATCAGTTTTCATTATGGCTAATTTTGTGAGAAGAAGCCTCTTTGCCTACTTGTACCTTCAGGAAGAATACTGTGATGGTATCTTCTACCAGAGACATGGATGTCAGACACACCAAAAATATTCATGGTTGGAACTCTCCCAAAACACAAGGACACTTTATTACAGGTGTCCCTAAAATATTATATAACTGCAAGCAAGCAAAACACTCTCCTCAGATATTCAAGTAAAAATATTATATATATGCATTGATGTTCTTCAAACCAATACAAAGGAAAACAAACTAGACATTTTTCACCCTGTGGTAAAGAATTATTTTGAAAAAATATATTCACAATAACCAGTCAGAAGGCTTCCAGAAAGCTGTTGAGATCCCACTGTAGATTTTTCCTATTAATGCAGGAGGTGACACAATGAGACATCCAGACTGACTCCCTCTACAAGGCTCTTGTCTGGCTTTCATCTCATTCTGAATGAGCACAGAGACAGCTCAAGTCTTGTTCAATAACTCTTCATAATGGCTTCAGGGTCTGTATGTGGAGTTAGTCATTATCACATAATATGGGTGTTTAGCTATTCAACTATTCGAGATACAGAAGGGAGTTCCTATTGCAGCAAAGTGAAAGGAGAAAGTGAAAAAACTCTATAGGGAATCAATCAAGATGTAATTTAAACTATGAAGAGGAAACAGTATTCATTTGATAATTTCTTGAAAGATTTGCACAGATGATTTTTCTAATGGAAAGAAATGATAGGTTTAGAAAGATCCCGTAGAATTGGTATCAAAGCTCAGAAGCTGGTGGGTCTGTTTTCCCTTTAAAGTAAGCAAGGCAATATTTTTTGTTAACAGGAGGTCCAGCTTCCTAACTGCAATGAAATGCAATCTCTGGAGTTGCATTTGTCTCTGGTATCAGTAAGTGACCTCCCAACATTTTACAAAGATTAGCCCAGCAAGCACATAAAATGTCAAAAGCTACAGGAAATTTTCAGCATTTTCCTCCAGCTTCTCAGAAGGAAAGTTGTCAAAGTAGCTGTCTGCTAAACATATCATCTGACTTACTAGAGAAAGAAGGATGTCAACACTGCATGTCAAATCCAACACTGAGATATATTTTTTAATGGGCAGGATCTGACTTAGACAGATCCCAAATCTCTCTGCAATTACCTGCATCTGTAGGAAAGGCACAAAAGGATTTATCTTAAAGAGCTCTCAAACTATCTTTTAGCCTTGCTTTTTGTGACAAAAGCAAAGTAAAAATTTTAGGAAAATATTTTCAAAGGCATTTTTTGAGGAGACTGTAAGTGTTAGCTGCTCCCCTGCCTTCAAACCAGCCGTGATGCCTTGTGGGTGCAGTTTGGCCAATGACATTTGCTTTCAACCAACACCTTTCCTGGGGGTCTGCTGACCCTTCCCACATGAGCTCCAGCCCTCTGTCAGCAGCCAGACACCAGGACACCCAGTAGCTTTCAGGAAACAGTTCATAGTGGGCTAATGCCACCAGAACTATTCATCTACCTCTGCAGCCTATTGCTTTCAGAAAAAGTGTTTGGGACAACACAATGAGAATTGAAATTACACTCTCTGCACCATCCCATAGCCAGAGACCCTCCAAAAATAGGGAGAGAGAGAACGGAAATGCATGAACATTAAAAAAAAATAGCTGGGCAATTTCAAGATGTTTCAGCTTGATGAGCTTAACCTGAGATTAACCATGTCAGTGCTCCCCTGACATGGCCACCAAGGACATGCCATGGCAGTGGGAGCAGACACTGCTTCCTGAAGCCAATGTTCACACAAGTGTAAGAAGCAAATTAATTCATTCTTGCCAACATGGGCTGTCATCTGTTCCCTGCTAGGTTTTCTTCCTGTCCAAAGCATACTTTAAAAACAAGCAGTAATGTGACCTGAAGGCTAAATTTTGCTACAAGAGCTTCAGCTTCCAGGAGCCCTTCCCACAGGTTAAGGGACGTCACCTGACGTCCAGTCAGGTGTGAGAGTCACCATGTTCCATAGCTGGTTTCTCAGCTATCCCCCTGTAGATGGTCATCACATCTAATTAATCACCTAGTATTAGCCCAAGAGCAGATCTACAGATTAAAATCACAAATAATGCCACTTTAAGATTATGGCATGTGATCCTTTACATCCTTCTTTTTGTGTGTCATTTTTACACCCACACAAGGTATGTACAGAGCCCTAGTGTCTCTTTTTACAAAAACTTCATGAATGCCCACAAAAAGGGAAAAAAAGGAGACACAAGCCCTTAAGGTTAAAGCAAATTTTTTGCCTTTGTAACTAAACCTTATTCCCTCCTGGATTATATTCACCAAGCATACAAAGATGTGCTTTTGTGGCCCAGGAAAGAAAAGCTCTGGACAGGTTTTGCAAGTGCCCCCATGGAATGTTAAGTGGAACATAAGGAACTGCTCACATTTAAGCCAGCAGAGTGCAGGTGTTAGGGAATAAGACAGCACATCACCTAACCACCAGCTCATCTCACTCCCTTTCTCCTTCTTTCCCTAATTATGCATGAGAATTAAAAAAAAAAAAAAATAGAAGGCGTTTTGTAGGTGATTGTCCAAAAAATATATGAACAATATTTTTTTCCTTCAAGGGAACTCTTCAGCTGGGTGAGTTAACTCCTGCTGTTTTGGATTGGGCTGGATGCAGCAATTCATGCTAGCCCTTACTTCTCCTAAGCTCATCTTTTTCTCGCTAACAGAAGACAAGTTATTCTTTGAGGAATATGCATCAATTCAGCACACCTTAATTTTTTTGGAGGTGAAAAAAGATTTTGAATTGTACCATGACTTATGTATTCAGAATATGGTGATCCCTAATGGGACACAGGTGTGGCAGAGATGGAGTAGAGCTGCATTCTCCTCAGCTGATGTGCTTAACTACAAGGCCTGAGCAGCCTCCTCCAAAGAAGGAAATGTTTTCCTCATTCTAAAGAAAAGTATGCTCTGGCACCAAACAAATGGGCAACCTTCTAGGAACTGCTCCCCAGGAAGCCTCTCTCAATTGCTTCTGGTTGAAGCTCACACAAGATTCAGTTTTTCACAAAGGCATTAGGTAGAAAAGCTTTAATTATTAAAAGACTGTGAATTAAGCAGACAGTGTGCTGCACCTACAGTGCCTTGGTGAGAAGGCACTCTGTAAACAGAATTATTATTTCATCAACACAGTAGACTCCTCACTTAATGGCTCACTAACTGGGCCAGAGATGAGATTCGATGTGAAGAAATCAATGACTCAAAGCAAGAGATTCAGCAAATATGAAACACCTAGCGCTGAGCTCTTAGGATTGCATATTGTCTCCTGTGGAAGTGACTCGTATCATGCAGGGAGAAAATAACACTCCTGCTGCTGCCTCCAACTGTATCCATAGGAGATAAGACTGAACTGGTGCTTGCTAGCACTACAGTCCCATACTTTAGGGGGGCTTATTTGCTTTTTGGTGTTCTCATTCTGTGCTATATCTGCTAAATTAGTAAGCATTGCTACTTCATATTTTCAAAATGGTCTTACTGCTCTCTTTCTTCTTTTTGTAATTCATGACTTCAAAGTTGGTATTTCTTAGTAATGGTAGCCTTATTTTGGTGTCCACCAGATGTATACATCAATCAGAATGACTGCTGTACCGCAGAGCAGAAGCACCAAAGGGCATCCTGCAAAATTAAATGGGGAGAATAATGAAGTCCTTCACACATCTTCTCTGTTCTAACCATTACAACAACTCGAGAGAGCAGAGAAGATATTTTCAAGATGTGGCTGTAGGTGCATGACTCTTCTTCAGACAGCTGGCTAGAGGGTAAATGGCAAGAGCAATAAGTATCTATCTCTCCTCCCCGGGAGTGAGCATGATTCATGGATGAAGAATACTTTATTTTCCTACTCAACAGCACACTGAGGCTTTTCTGTGAAATTACTTCTTAAGTTTTCCCTTTCTCTTCAGTGCTAATTTAGGGATATAAAACTCACGATGCTGGATCACTTTTCACTGAAGTGATTTCAGCTTCACTTCCAGATTCTCAGGGAAAATCTTGGCTTTTGCATTCATCAGCTCCTAATGAAAAACAGCAAATCTGACTCTGAAAAGAAAGGTTCCTGGTGTAGTGAGGACTGTGTGTGCAAAGAGGGAAAGATGAGTTAAATTGCAGAGGAAATCCTTCATTAATAGTACCAAAGGACTGCACAAAACCCAACTAATTCTCTGAATGAAAGAAGGATTAATATCCCATTTTATAGGAAGGAAAGTGAGATAACAGAGCAAACACCCAGGAAAATTAACAGACAGGATCACTGCAGCTTCAGTTCCACATCTATTCCCATGGGTGGAGAGCCAAATTTGGGCAGAATCTCGTCTATTGGTATGGCAGTTTCTTTATTTGTTGCAATAGAAGGAACAGCCCAGAAAATTTCTCACAAGCAATTTTCTTTAGAAAATCCTGCCATTTCCTGCCAATCCGTTTCTCATTTGGATTTTTTTCCTATCAGCATGCATCTTTACCAAACAGGACAGTTAACAGTTAATGTGACAGAAAACAAATATAAATTGCACAAAACTGTGTTAAAATCAGACTGACACCTTTCATGTGTTTTTGAAGATAATGTCTTTCTGACACACCTTTCTGGCTGCTTCTTGTAGAGAGGAATAATACAGCACAGAAATACAGTCCTGAAAAATGACAGTTTACAGTGCCTTCCTCAAAAACAGTAATAACCTTTTTCTACACATAATTGCACTAAATTCACCAAGAGCACATAATGGACAGGAATGCAAAATGAATCACAGCATTTCTATATGAAACAGCTGTTCCATGAACTGGCCAAGATGATTTTTGTCTATGTGATTGCATCTGTAGTTTGGAAACAATTAGCCAGGAGCAATTATTTATCTTGAGTTGTCACAGTTGTTTTATCAGCTCTTTAGGGGGTACTCCTGTAATCATAGAACTTGGAGAGCTGAAAAAGCAGGATTTTCCTACTCCAGTTGGACCAAGAAATAAAATGCAAATCAATGACAGCGTGTTTAAATAAAATTTGTGACATCCAATTTCATCCATCATTTTCTTCCTTTCCTTGTTAAGACAAAAAAAAATATTACATGCTCACTAAGACTCAGGGGATCTCAAAATATATTTAGTAGTCATACCAGTATACAGGAATCAGGAGAATGCAAATAAATCCCATCATTCATTGCCTCATACTTTCCACTCCTCTAATTTGCAGTGGTAAATTTGAAGTCTGAATAGTGTCATTTTTCAGCAAGCACTGAGCACTCTCGGGTGCATTTTGCTGCCACTGGGACACGCAGCTGTGACATCCAACACCTATGTAAATCTGGGCCGAGTTATCTGCAGTGAGACAACTAATGCAGCTGAGAAAAAGAGTTGCTTTACCATCTCACATGGGAATGAAATATCAGTAGTGAGCTGCTGGCTCTGTTAGAGGTAACTCAACAACTTTACAATAATGTAAGCAGCCTTAGGAATAGGCTAAAAGTCATTAGGAGGTTGGTTTTCAGAGCATATCAGGAGACAACATAGGGCACTGTCACGCACTCAGGAAATCATGTTCAGGTTTTATAAACCACAAATGCAAATAAGCCCTGGCAATCCTTATAGTATGAAAATGTAAATAGATTTAGTATGTATAAACCATTGTGTAACTCAGTTGGAGAATTAATACTGTCTGGGAAAAGATGCCAGGGAAGTAAGAAGTTTCTGAATACCCAGGACAGATATACCAGGCTTTCTAATTTCACGTCTGAGACAAGAACCAAGACACAAATGTTGTTGACATTAGACATCATTTTCCAGGACATCCTGAGCAGTCAGGCAAGTGCAGCATAGCTGCACAGAAGAACTTGCTGTCACTGTTATTAACTTATCTGGCTGCTTAGGTATGGGCCACAGCCTCTGGACAGCTGCTCTGAGTGCTCAGTTTGTAAGCAATAAGCATCACCTTTTGGGAAACTAACAAGGGTGAGACATTAACTGCTCCAGTGTGCATTAAAAGGCTGTTTCCTTTCAAAACAGAATTAAAATTTGAGCTTGTACAATTCTTTTAATATTAACGTCTTTGTACTGGCTATAACCTTTCTTTCCTTTTTTTTTTTAAGAAGCAGCTTTTGAACATGTAAGCAGTCTGGGGATCTGTTTGTGCTTTCCCTCTTGATACATTCACCAGTCTCCTGTTCTGAATTTTGATTCACTGGGTGCTGTCCCTTGCCAGGCTTGTGCCCTCAAAAAGTCCAGCACTGCTCCTGCTCTCACTGTGCTGTTGCTCTTTGGTCACAAATCCTTTTACAGGAAAGGGACTCTGGGTGCAGCTGCTATAGGTGCACAGGACAGGCAAAGCACCGAATGCCGAATGCCAAACACGAATACTCCACCTCACAGCTCAGGGGGTAATGAAAACTGAAGACACAAAGGGATTTTGCACTAGATTTCTGAAAAATCCAAGCTGAGCTGACAATCTAAGCACTTCTCTGTCAACAAAGGCTGCTTGGGATTTACAAACTAGCTGTCCCTCCTGAAGAGCCTGATTTATTTGGTATGCTTTGAGCAGTCTTAATGTATGCCAAGATTTTATTCACAGACATGGCCTTTTGCATAATACCCGAATAGAGTATTTGCTCAGGAAGTGGTAGACCTGAATTCCAGGCTTTTCCCTGCTGAGAAGGGCTGAAACTATGGCTTCTACTTCCTAGGGGAAAATGCAGAGTCTGCAAAGAAGGACAAACCTGGATTTGAGTAGAAGAGACTTGGGACTCAGTTTCTGCTCCCTGGGATGTTCAAATACCTAACATCAGATGGCATCTGGATTAAAAAACAAATACAAGCCAGAAATAATCAAGGACAGTGAGACTGGGACCAGGAATACATCACTCTTGGCCAAGCTCCATAATCACTAGGTTAGATAATGATGCCAGTCCTCTTGGCAAGCCTTTTCTGCAATGTGCTAGTGCAATTATATTATTTCAGTTCTGCAGCAGCTTGAATGTCTCTGCACTGCCCCTCCATGGTACAGTGCAGATATTCTTTCTTCTCTTTCACTGGAGTACAAGCTATTGTGTTCCCTGGGTCAGAGAGAAGATATGTGGAATAGTAATACTAATATAACTACTGCAGCTTCACTATCCTTATGCATTCATCTTTGGGACAGTACATATCCTTGGTATCCATGGTACTGCCTGCACCTGGAACAGGAAACCTTTCCATTTAATTTCAAAAATGTTCTATGATTACAGCAGTCATCCATTTAATTGAGGCATCATACTCCCTGTTTCAAATAATATTTAATTAGGTTGCAGTAAAAAGAAAGCTAAATTGAAAATCCCCTACCCAGGAATGAATAGCCTAAAGGATTTTAGAATAAATATCCTTGAGGATTTTAGAGTAAAGACGATTTGAAAAGGAGTAATATGTTATCATTCATCTGCCCTTGTCTTTTCTAGCACATCTTACCCTCTCTACGATGGGGATGAGATTTTTTTGGACAATTTCACTTCCAGGTCAGCACCACAAGATCAGGGAGCATGTAAGAAGCAGTGCTTCATTCTGTCTGCCTGGATGGAGCTTGTGGTGTACTGAGTTTTCTTCCTCCCACCCAAAGTGCCTGTCTAGTGGAAAGGACATTTCCCCCAGCCTATTGAAGCAGTTCTGAGCACATCAGCTTCCAAGAATCCCACCCTTGAGCCCTACTGATCCTCTGGGGTATCAGAACAACCAAAAGTTACATGCCTGGACTGGAAGGATAAAGCATCTTGTACGTCCTTAGAGAATTAGCCTCCAGTTTCAGGAGGGGACTTGGACTTCGAGGCACTTGGACTTCTCAGGAATGGGTAAGAACCTAAAATTCAAGCATCAAAGACAACTAAATTACCTCCAAGGAGAACATGGATCTACTTTAGTGAGTTCCCAAGAGAAGCCACTTTCCCAACCACAGTCAAGAGCAACTGCTGCAAGGACTATCTGCCATGAAATTTGTGTCCATGTCAGACACTTGCCAGGGGACAGAGCAGTGCAACATTCTAAGGGAGTAAACAGAGGTTTTTAAGATTAACCTGCCTTTGACTCACATTCCACAAGATTTAGATAATTTCCAAGGAAGTCTGTCACACTGAATGTGCAGTTTTTAAAACCTGATTTTATGGCTGTGCTGTTATTGTGCAGCATGTGTTGCTTGCACAGCAAGATTAGAGACTTATTTCCAAAATGAGGGTCAAATTTATAAACCTGCATACAGTGCATTGTCTCTAATAGGATAGCTTTCCTTTGCACTCTTTCCTGTTTAATGTAAAATGAAAATCCATTTCATCTTTAGCAAACCTTTCAGCTGGAATATAATTTTGACTAATAAAACATCTATAAACACCATCAGTTTTATTATGTATGACTGCTAACAGACAGACCTTGATAACAACACTTGGCTTCAATGGCAGCAGCGAGGTAACCATGGACACTGTTATTAAGAAGAGATAAAAAATTACATTCCAGTAATTCAGAAATACTTCTTTTCTCTTGAACAGGAAAGTGAAAAAAAAAATATTTACAGATCTATTCCCACATGAGATGCCTATTACTGGTAACATTAATATTGTTATAGTTTTAGCTGCAGTGCTTGGAAACACCAGCCCGAGGTCAGGGCTACTGAGGTCAGAGAGGTGCCTGAACAGAAATTATGGTTCTTGAAATTCAAGGCCCAGAGTTGGAACAAACAAGGCAAATGAAACTGGTTTTATCTCCATTTTTAAGATAAAGGAAAAGAAACACAAGACAAATCTTTAAATAGTCTCAAGGACTTTATAATATTTGGAATTACTTTTTCTGTATCTATTAAGCATAAAAAAGGCATCAAAAACTGCTAGACTAGCCAGTCCTGAATGAGTAAAAACATACCTATGTCCTCACTAATATTTTGCATTATTTATAAACTTTTTATAGACATATTTTAAACAGTTTCTATAAAAACTGATCATACAGCAGACTGTTGTACTGACATTTTTATGGTCTGCAAAAACCTCTTGAATTCTGGAATTTCATGAAACTGCATCCCTTAGGGAGCACATCAATTTTACCTGTGCATTTTTCTAACCAACTTGCATTTTCCTCTTTGGGTATGGGTGTCAAAAACTGGAATATGGGTTGACCCAACTCAAGCCAGCTGTTGGTTTTCTTGTTTGAATTCTTTTTCTATCACACCCTGCTTTTGCCCTTTGCCCTCTTCTTCATACTGGCAGCTTTGCCAGAATAAATCTTTGCTGTTCAGCCAGACAAGAAAACATCCCACAAACAAGGTTATTGTCCTTTTTTGGCCAGGTATGCATAGCCCAGATTGCTAAATCCTGACTAGTGGGTCAGGCTGCTTTCACATCTCTTATTCTGTATTATCAAAAGGTCTCTTTGAGTCCATCCACCTGTCCACTAAAAAATAAAACTTCACTTGGAAGGATGCTTAAATTTTGTATCAGATACATACAACATTATCTCCTCTCATTCCCAGATAATTTAAAAGAATCTTTCCAAGATTCTCTAAGTAACCTAAATCCAGGCAGAATAAAAATGATACAAAAGATATAAAAAGCAATAAACCTGTAGCTCATCGTAGCCCACGGAGTGCTCCCTAACACTTGTTGTTCTGAAATTATTTCTGTCGCTGTGGCAAGCAAGTGTCTGTGTTTTCATCTGTAAAAAAACACTGAATTATTGTCTCTGATGTCAAGGGAATGTTTTAATTTCTTGTGTTACTGTCACTTGCATGTCCCCTAGCGTACAGATTGAGAGAAAGGGCTGGGGTTGCACACCCACTGGTGTTCCCCACGGAGTTTTGTGCCTGCTCTCTGTCCGAAACTCATCACTGTGGCTCTCACAAATAAAGCATGATTTCATAAATACAAGCACTGGGTTCAGCTATTCAGTGATAGAGCTCATTGTGGGTTTCTTGAAAATGTTCCTTATAAGGGCTATTTCTTTGGAAAACCTATTTCTTCATGCAATATTTCCTTCTAAAGTGACTTCATCCACTCTACAAACTGGGAGATGTCAGTTTCATTATGTCCCACCACTTCTTAAAACTATCACTGGAGAAAGGATGGGATTTTCACTAAGGTTTTAGCTGATCAGAGGATGGGATGTAGAAAAGCTGAGATGGCTGAAAATGTCTAGCAGTAATGTTAAGGACCCAATCACCAATTCTGTGCATATATACACACTAAAACTTGTGAATAGATTCTGAACTAATGGAAGTCAAGGGTGCATAGCCCATTCTTGTATATTTATAACAGCACTTAACCAGTATAAAATTTAAATGCAACCCTTTCCACATCTATATAATATCTTTATAGATTTGGCTCACCCACTTTGTTTTTAAAGATATCAGGTTAGCTGAGACTCTCTTGCCGCTCCTCTCTCATGTATCTTGCAGTCACCATTAAAAAGAGGGTTGTGAAGTTCCTCTGGATGCCGCTTGCTTTCTTTCATCTTTGTGTTGAAAAAAATGTACACATCTAAGAGTGAACACTCTCAATCTGGTCTGCAGCTTTGGCCTCTGAAACAATTTGGGGTTAATATTTTTGTAACAGGGTACTTTTTCCATTATGGAGGCTTAGATTTCCTTAAACCTCAAATCCACAGCTCTATAGCATTTATCCATACCTTTTGATGAGCAGGAGTGAGGCAGTGAGGGCTGGGCTCTATCCTGGACTTCTCTGTGGTCTGTAAGTTTCAATATAGAAATGAAAACACCAGCAGCTCAAAAGGGCAGAAAATGATAGAATGAATAACAGGATGCCAAAATGAGATGACTTTCACTGTTACCAGTTGCAAAGAAAGAACAAAGATTCATTAACCTGGTTCAACAGTTTTGGTAGCTGGGTGACTATATTTACATACAGCCCAGTCCAGCCCAATGCTGTTGCATAGCTTTTAAATAGAGATCAGTATTATCTGTACAGTCATTTTATAATGAAACATGCACCATAGCAAATGTTCTCAGGTTGTATAAGAAAACCTTATGTAAGAACACCTGATACTAAGAAACATCTTATTCAATATATATAGAACAGAGAGTCCCTTTACATGTTCATTGACACCTCACAAGTAAGTAGATGGGTAAGCATAGGTAGGAAACACCAAGTCAAGAGACCCTCAGGAGGATGGAGACCCCTATCCACTCAGACCTCATCTCTCCCAGCAAAGAGGACAGCACACAGATAAACAGATCAACAAAGGGGCAAATTCAAATTGCTCACAGCTCCTGGTGTTTTGCTGTAGTTTTGTGCTCACCAACAAATACATTCTTGTCCTTGTCCTCTGTCCTCTGCAGGTGCTCTGTTTCATAAAACAACACTTGCTGCAGCAGTGCTCAGAAAATAGAGATCACACTCCTTTTTCTTCCCAAACTAATGTTAAAGGTGAGAAATAACAGGAAAGTTAGAAGCAAAAAATTCATGCAAATGCAGTCTGTGGAATTCAAGGAAATCAATGCCACAGGACATCACCAGACTGAAACATTGCAGATAGTTCCACTGCTTACACAACATACAGGCAAAAGCTCATCAGAATCTGTGCCACACAATGTAAAATCTAAAGGAAGAGAAAACCAGCTTCCCTTCTCTCCTTTCTCTTCTGTAGAGTGGTGGTGTGTGCAGTGCTGGGCACACAAATGCTGCTTGCCCTGAAGCACTGCAGTGGTCATCTTCCAAATGCTCCCAGGTCTGTAGTTTGAGCAGGCACAGAAGTTCCTGCTGCTGTGACCCACAGCTCTCCAGAAACACATCATTGACAGAAATTTTGAAGTTCAAATGCTTGTTCCTAAAAATTTGCTTTCACTTCCACTGTGCCCATTCATGTATTTTGCCAGTACACTGAGGATTGCACTCCACATCTCTAATGCTTTTTTTCTGCTTTGGAACATGTCTTTTAACCAAAGTACATGAAAGTTACATTCTTATTAATAGATTATGAGCCATTAATGCAATTATCAGTTTAAGCAAAAAATAAAATAATTTTTAAGTTACTAATCCACGCATATGTACCATTAGATAGAGCAATATAATTTCCTGCATATTTAAAAAAATTAATTAGAATTTCTCTTTTCCAATTCTTACTAATTAAAAAAAATCTCTCAGATTAAAAATGGGGGGAAAAAGATATTAAAATATGTTTATTGCCTTCAAGGCACAGTAATTTAGATAATGCTATTCTCTTAAATTTTAAGCTGTAGTAATCTTTTTTCTCTGCACTTGCATATTGTTCTCAGGCACAGATCATGCATTTCTCCCATCTTATGCTTCTACTTCATTTTTCCTAGGGACTGGTTTGTTCAGCAGCAAGCAGGCAGTCATTTTATCTTCTTTATTCTCCTTATCCCCCATTCTCTTTTGTGGATCTAAAGGATACACCTAAGGTGAGTTGAGACAATGTTCGTAAGATCTTTCTGTCCACCCCCATTCCAATAACAATAATCACAGACAAGGTGTCCTTGTTCTTTCTTTGCTACCAGAACATTCAAGATTGACAACTCCATACCGAGTTGCTCATTTAATCATACATGTTCTGGTAGAAATTATTACCTTTATTGCAAAGCTGTGTATAGATAGAATTAAATGCTCATCTTTGCAATAAAGAATGGGGTCCTCTGTAAAATAATTACTCCATTATCAGGTCTGCTGTAAGTATTGTGCAGTTGCTAGTAATTTTTCTCCTTCTGTGAGGATTATAAAGAGAAACTGAATTTCCAAAGTACAGGATTTAAGACTATCAATTATTTCCTTCATGGCTCCCTCCCTTTCCAAAAGAAAATAATCTCCTCTGAAGAAGGTGTCATTCTTATGACAACAGAAGGATTGCAATATCACACTTTCAATGAGAATGTTAGACCTGATTCAAAGTCCAAAAAACTCGAACTACATGAAAAGTGTCCTATTAGCATCAGTGAGCTGTTCATCAGCTCTACTGAACAAAAGCTTCCCCTCACTTAAGGTCCTGCTGATAGCTGTCAGGCCCTTGAAAGTTTTGACATCCTGGTTCCAGTTACATCAGCTCCCCCAGTAAGATTTATGTAGTTTTTCTGCCCATCTTCACTGGTTAGGTATTTTCAAGTCCCCTTTCATTGCTTCAGAAGCATCTTCTATACAGCTTAACTTTTAAAATCTTATTAAAATGACAAGCATTATAGAGTCTGTGCCAGCAGTAATAACCAAACAAAGTCATAGCCCTTTTAAGTTGCATAAATTTTTGAAACCAAAGAGTTTCCTCCATGCCTTGCAATACATGTGATATTAAAACTTGAAAGAAATTACTGTTGTATAATTACCATTTCCTGAAGAAAAAAAAAAAAAAACTAAAATAACTTACAATTGTAAATGTTAGATGTGGCTGAACACATTTACGCCTTCAGAAACATCAGGAAGTTTTTTTTATTCTATAAACACTATTGAGAACTGATGGGCTGAACAAGGCTTCCCTGCCAGGTGTACTTTTTTATGAAATAAAGCATCACAGAACATGTCAAGAAAAAACAAAATTAAGACACTTGCAAGTACTGGGTGCAGACAAAAGAGAAATAAATACTTTGGGACAAGAACATAAAACAGGAATTCCAGCCAGGAAAATAACAGTTAGGTAACACGCCTTACAAGTAAATCAGATAAAGGAAAGAAAATAACATATGCATATTGTCATGATATCCAATCTCCCACAATCCAACTACATCCATTCTTTTGAATCCTGAATCATTAGTGCAAAATTTTGTGATTTAGAAATGGAAGCTAAAATGGAAATCCTGCTGAAAACAGAACTGCACTGGAAAACATCCCTATCCAACTGAGCACTAAATATTTATACCCCAGAGGAGAAAAAAGGCCTTAATCAAGGCTAGTCCCAAGCCCACAGACTTTCAACCCTCTCTGCTCCAAGGCAGCAAACAGCAATAATTCAACCCACATGAACCAAAGCTGAAACAATTTTTCTGCCTGTGCTCAAAAAGACGAATCACAGTAGGAGAAAGGGTTGGTTTTCACAAAGGGCTGGTTTTTGCTTCACCACAATCTGTAACACTGCCACAGGCTTCCCCCCACCACCCTCAGAGCCACCACAGCACCAGGGAAATGCCAGAATAGGTGATGCCAGCTGAGCCCAGAGCAGCCAAGCTGTGAAAGCAGCAGCAGCTGCAGCATCCAGCCCAGGTAGGGCAGCCCTGAGGTCCCACCTCCAGCCCCCTGTGTGCTGCCCAGGGGGAGCAATGGGTGTTTTCACCTCGGGGTGACACTGCAGCCAGCAGGAAACCCTCCTTGGAGCACAGGGTCCTCCTGGACACATTGGCTACAGAGTTTTCTGGATAGCCACCATTCCCTTGAAGGACATGCTGTGTTTTTTGATCCCAGATGGAAGCGTTCTGCTCCTCCAGCTCATTAATGCCAATCTTTCCTACAATAAATAAGCTCAGAAGCTGGTCTTCTCTGGCCTCTCCTGGATGATTTATTTTGTGGGCTTGCAATAAGTCATGCTGATGTTTCTCTGACCTAGATTCACTCCAACGTTGTAACTAGTTTGGTGACTTCTTTCCAGTCTTTCATATCCATTATTCAGCAAGCTGGTGCTGATGATGCACTTTCAGCCAGGTTGCTTTCATCTTTCATTTTATTAAATGCAAATTGGATTTGAAAATGAAGGCGGACACTGCTGTAATCGTACTGGCAGGTAACAGTGTTACTCAGCTGTCAACAGAATTCAGCCCAAATAGACCATGGCACAAGAAAGAAATTGTATCAATAACTTTGCTTTGCTTGTATTTAAATATTACATCAAACCTATACTGTCACAGGGGACAAAAAAGTGAACACAGGTTGCAAACATAGCACTCATTCTATATCCTTTCTCTTTTCCCTTCCTTCTGCTCCTTAGCTAATCCAAGGGGAGTTATTACAGCATGAAATTTGTGCATTGTTTGCCAAAAAGGTAGCAGGATAATAATAAACCAAACAGAACCAAAGCTGTGGGTTCCACTTTCCATTACTGGTTTAGATAAGCTAATTAATTAAAATATCAAGAGCATGTTTTACACATGAATACTCTTGAGTTCCAGAGAGCTAAAAGTAAATCAATATAAAATACTAGGTACAGATATACACTGCTAACACTGATTTGCTTGCCTGTATGTTATTTGTAATAAATAACATTATGGTCTGCTTTTGTAAAAGTAACTATTAATAATAATCAATTGCACTACCCCTTTCTGGAAAATATCCTTATGTAAAATATGTGCCAGCTGTGGCACAATCAAAAATATCAAATGAGTATTAGCCAGATTTCAGCAATTAACTTGAAGACACCCCATTCATGAGTCAGACTGTGTTAATTTTTCCTCTCTTTGCTAACATTGTAATACTAAGGAACATGCCCATGCTCATTGTTCTTTACTATCGATATGAAAATATTTTGAGGCTTTCTTTAGAGGGTGTAGTATATAGTAGTAGAGAGATGTTTGACTGTATTTTTTTGCAAAGACACAATTAGTCCCTACAAGGAGGAAGTGCCTCCAAAGAACAGACCAAACACTCTGAAATGTCTCAGCACAGTCCCAGATGGAAAAACCCTGTATTTTCTTTACATGGGAACATTTTCTTAACAAGTGGCAATGTCATAGAAGATGGGAGGGTTAAACATCTGGTCTGAGGTCTGGCAAGATTCACCCAAAGCTTTGGGCATGTTGTCAGAATAATTCCTGACATTTCTCATTTATTCTGTTCTTCTGTGCAAGCACCAAAGTCTGCTGTCAAGAGTCTGTCTCACTTTGATTGCAGCGAGCAGCTTTCTCTCCCACCACCGAGCTGTAATTTTGTGTGCTCACCACTTACCACAAATGCTCTCAGAAATGGAAATGAACAAGTAGGAGAAGCACTTACATTCTGCCACCCTTCCAGTGCAATGAAAAAGCAGAAGGGAATTAATAATCCTGTTGATGTGGTCAGAAAGGAGACTCATACTCTTGTCTTGACTCTCTCCTGGCCAAGATACACAGAATCCAGCAGCCCAGTCCCTTCACAAGAAGGACCCCCCATTCCCAAAGTGCGTCAGATGTGGCTGCTGCCCTAAGCAGGGTCATTGATTCCTCATTCCTCTGCATAGGTTCCCTCAGAAAATGGAAATCAGGTTTCTCCATCTTCTGGGGAAAACTTAACTAGATATAAAAAAGTCCTGAAGCCAAGTTGTGCAAATTTGCCTTGGAGTCAAGAACCTTTACCCCTCCAAAAGCTGCAGAAATGTGTCAAAATGCCCCCTCATGTCCTCGCATATGCCTGTGCTGACAGAGTCCCAAGCAAGTTTGGATCCAGGTGTTTTGCAATTGAAGGATCTTGATTGTTACAAGAGTAAAGAAAGAAATCAATCAACTTTGCATATATGCATATCTATCTCAATATTTGTGCTTTTATCTGAAGAAAAATCCCATTTATTTGAACCAATTCTAAACTTAATTTCTTAAGGGTTCCTTTTTTTAATTATTTTTATTCCTTGCCAGACCATTCAAGGACATAAGAAAGTGTGCTTTGCACACAAATTACATGTATAAATCCGGTCAGTGCACTTCCTACATGGCTCTGTTTGTTCTCCATCTCTGAGACCCTCGGCGATTCAGCATCACAAGAAAAATCACAATATCTCTAATAAGTATTCTATACTTGTGTAGTCAGACAAGTAGATGCAAGAAATCTTTCTGCTTTTTTAAAAAATAAAAATCCCTAAATACATTTAAATGCCACGCTCACTCAGCTCACAACCCCTCTGCCTTGTCAGGGATTTCTCTGCACATGGGCACACTCGGGTGCTGGGATCTGTGCCTCCTCTCCCAGCTGATGCAGAGCAGACCCAGGGCTCTGCTGCAATTCCAACCAAGAGCCTGCAGCAGAGGGCACTGTGAAAACACCAGAGCTTCACCCTGCACAGAAAGAGCTGGAAAGGGAGTAGGGACATCCACCCCCCCAGGGAACACTGTGCCATTCTTTCCCCTACTGGAAAGGTGATGCCCAGGAGCCAGGCTGTGTTAATACACCACGCTCAGAACATCAAGGCCAGCTGAGCCTTTACTGAAAAGCTGCTGTTGATGGAAGCTCCTCCCAGGTGAGGTCTCTCCTGGGCTGGTTCCTGGTGTCTCCAGGCCAGGCAGTGGGAGCAGTGCTGAGGGGATGGGCAGAAGCTGTAAAACCTGAGCTGTGACTCTGGGAACTGGTACACAGTGAGGGACACGTGCCTCTACAACCCACAGATGTGCCTGGTCCATAAAATCTGTTTGGGACTTCACTGGATTAACTTTCAAATGTTCCTGAGAGAGGCAATGCCATTAAAATATGAGTTTTATAATCAGTCATTTTCATTTGGAAGCTGAAGGCAGCTCTCCACTGTTCTGCTTTTATACTCTGTACTGTCAGATATTCCCAAACACCCTACAAAGAGGCTAAGCCTGCAGAGCTGAGATAGTGAATATTTACAGCAGTGCTCAGTAGCCAGCATCTCTGAATCCATCAACAGCTCCTTGCAGGAGGAATCAACCTTGTCTATCCCCATCTGCACAAGCACTTTAAAGAATAATTTTAGAAAGCAAATGAACCATTGCAGAGCTGTTAAAAGAATTAAATAATCCACAAGTAGCAGTAAAACAGTACAATAAGGAACACTTAATGTTATTAGAAAAGCCAGTTGTGTGTGGACAAAGGCTGACTGACAAATGAGAAAAATATTTGTTCACTGTGAGTGATCTACAGCAGACCTACAGCCAATGGTACCAGATGGTGGGGCTGGTTTTTTGTAAACACACCTCTTCTAGAACCAAAAAAGCCTGGTTAATCGACCATGGATCATGGTCCCATAAACTAAGCAAAGCTGTGCCTGCCCAGCACCATTGGCAGACAGTTCCCATTAGAAAAGCAGTAAAGAAAAGTTCCTGGGTTCTTTGGGAGGCATCTGGATTCACTGGGAAGCATACAAAAAAAAGGAAGTTGAGTAATTCTGAGTAGATCAGTTAATACAGAGAAGATCTTATTCAACTTTCCATGTCAGTGTTGGATAATACATTTAATTTGAATGGGCAGTCTTCCTTTAATTCAGCATTTTTAGTCTGTGATCAAGAACACAGGGATACAGAACTAAAGAGGGTGCAGCTGAGAACTCTATCTCAGTGGGTTCATCATATGATAATCATGAAAAGAATGTTGATTCTTTTTTTGAACTATTATTTGACAATAAATAATAGCATTCTTAACTCTAGCACTATGATGGTATTTAATTCATGGATTTCAAAAAGCTTTTATACAACATAGAGGATGAAAGAAATTTCCAAAGTAAATAGGCATAAAATATTCATCAAGGGAAAACTCTGACTCTAGTTATTAATCTACAACAGCCTTCCCAACCCATGGAACATCTTATTTTGTTTATTGGCATGGGATCACAGCTATTCCCGCTGTATGTCACTTAAGGATTAATGACCTGATTAATGACCAGCAGCAGAGCAGCTCCATTTGTTACAGCATATCAGAACCAATTTCTAATTTTGACACTCTGGAGGGAAGGGATGCCATCCAGAAGGACCTTGACAAGCTGGAGAGGTGTTCCTGTGCAACCTTCAAGAAGTTCAGCAAGGCCAAGTGCAAGGTGCTGCATCTGGACCAGGGCAATCCCAAGCCCAAACACAGATGGGACAGACAATGGGTCAGCCCCTGGGAGAAGAAATTGGGGTTGTTGGTAGGTGGAAAGCTCCACATGATCCATCAATGTGCATTTGCAGCCCAGAAACCATCCATGTCCAGGGCTGCAGCAGAGGCAGCGTGGCAGTGCTGAGGGAGCAGATTCTGCCTCTCTGCCTTGCCCTTGTGAGACCCCACCCAGAGCACTGCACAGCTCTGGGGCCAGCACAAAGACAGGGGCATGCTGGAGTGAGCCCAGAGGAGTCCACAGAGATGCTCAGAGGGCTGGAACACCTCTCCTAGAACTCAGAGGGTTGGGGTTGTTCAGCCTGGAAAAAAGAAGGCACTGAAGATACCTTAACATCAGTTTCCAGTTCATAAAGGAGAGCTGGAAAGGGACTTCCCACAAGGGCTTGTAGTGATGGAACAAAGGGGATGGCTTTGAACTGAAGGAGTAGGTTTAGAGATTAGAAAGAAATTCATTACTGTGAGGGTGATGAGGCACTGGAATTGTTTGCCCAGAGAAGCTCTGGATGCCCTATCCCTGTTTGAGGCCAGGCTGGATTGGGCTTTGAGCAACCTGGTCTAGTGGAAGGTGTCCCTTTCCATGGCAGGGAAGTTGGAGCTAGGTGACCTTTAAGGTCCCTTCCAACCCAAACCATTCCACGGTTCTAAGAATTACAATGTTGCTGACAGTGTCTTCAGGTACATAAAAAAAATTCTGGGAGTATTTTTTCTCCCCTATGCTCACAGAGAATAAACTTTCTCTGACCACAAGATGGCCCTCATGGTATATTGTCTGTGCTGTGGTATACAGTATCCTTGCTTTATTCATGATGCATAGCTGCAATATTCTAGTTTCACTTTATTTATGTATACATATAATCTATCTCTCCCTTCTGCCTTCTGTTAGTGGAAGACAAAGCAAAATTCCTGAATGTCAGATTAATTCACAGGCTCTGGGGCCAAGTTTGTGGCTGTGCTGTCCCAACAGCCCAGCCCCAGCACAGACACAAGCACAGGCTGTGGCTCCTTGCACACAGCCCTCAGTGCAGCCACTGCACACCCCTGAGCTGGGACAGAGATCTGGAGAAGGAAGAGTCCTCTCCCAGCACAAGGGCTGGCTGCCACCAGCTCAGATGCCGGGTAAGCAGGGCTCCTCCTTGTTCTCCCATCATGAGGTTTTGCATCTCTTGCTTGTCATTGTTTTCCCAAGGATTCTTGGTATTGCTTCTGCAGGCATATTTGACCTGGCATTGTTTCATTTCCTGTGTTTCCTCCCCAAAAGCCACATGATCTGGCACAGTGATGTCAAACAAGGAAACTAAATTGTTTCTTTCAGTCTCTGGCTTCCATGGCACCCTCTGCAGCCTCCAACTATATTGACAGGGCTCAGGGATAGCTCTTTTTAAGGTTTCTGCTGGTCTAGAATTGGGGAATTTCCATAAGAGAATTTCCTGAAAGGTTAGATCAAGATGATTCAAAGCAGGCCAAGGAATTAAATATATAGCCTCCTGCCTAGAAACCTACTAGTTTCCTGACTGAAAATGTTCAAAATTGTAAAATGCTACAGCAAGGAGTGCCAGCAGGATGAAGGACAGCCCTGTCTCAGCCCAGGTGAGCTGGGATTACTTCAGGATGATGTGATGCTGATTTGGTAAAGCAGAGGGATATCCCAGAATAGGACAGGGTACCAATCACACTTCAAATGTGTCTCTTGAACAAAAAGGTAGCAAAAATTTATGCTCCACATATTAGTCAGATGTGCTTATTTCCCGTGGGTATCCAGTGCTCCAAAATGCTGACAACAAGGACATTTGAAAAAAAAGAAAGAAACCATTATAAATTTCACTGTTGTTTCTAATTCTACACCATGGGGACAATCTTTAGGACTTCTCTGTTTCACATGGCAAGAAAAGAAACTGCAGGTTTTTCCATCCTTTCTAGAAATGGACTTGAGTGGTGACATTTTGGGGATGCCAAACCTGCCAGGTTCACCCTCTCCAATTTCAGTCTGTAACTTATCTCTGATCTGTGCCTGCAGCTAAAACATAGATAATTCAGCCAGTAATGGTTATCTTTACCAGTATATTTGTTATAAACCTCTGCATGGCTGATCATTCAGTACAGTGAAAAGCTTATGTGAGGTATAAGAAAACAGCAGTTCTTTAAAAGATGAGAAATGCATCCTTGAGCAATTCCAGAAACCTTAGCAGAAGTATTGAAGACACACTGAAACTATTATTTCTTGATAATCACCCCAACATGTAACTTGGGTACAAAAGGAAAACACTGTATTCCATTAAAGAGTAATAAATTTTAGATCTCTAAAACCAGAAATAATTCTTTGTAGATAGATAACCTTCCAAAACCAGTTATAGCTAAACAGCACAGTTATCATTTAATGCAATCAGTGTACTTTTACATACCTTTCAGATTGCTGAGGATGTTGACTGATGCCAGTAATGCAAATTAAGGGTTCTCTATAAGGAATGAAATCTAAGTCCCTCTTTCCCTAAGGAAAAAAAAATTACTCATACAACTTTGAGGAACCAAGTTATGATGTTTTCATGGCATATCAGCTCTTAAATTTCTGACCTGTAGAAGAGATTATAATACCAAGAAAAGCACCAGCATTAAATGTGCATATATTAGACCAGAGTCAATTTTCTCTGTATTGTCTCTTGAGTTAGTGACTATCCAGCAAAGGGTGGAAGAAGGAGAGAAATATCATCCTCTGCAGTGCTCTCCTGGCTCTGTTGATCTGCTGAACTCTGCCAGTACTAAATTCATATTTAAGGGTTGCCTATTTCTTTCAGCATTATTAGTTCACACCCACATCAGTAGGAGGCTTCTATAGTCCTAAGCACAGGATGATCTATAAAGAGCAAGTGTCCTAGGAAATCTAGGTCTAAACGAAATTTTCCTTGATTTCATGGCAAATCTGAAAATTAGCCTTGGTTTTTGCATTGTTTTTCTTTCTTTCTTTTCTTTTTAAAGAGTTCTTGAAGCTCTTCCATGGATTTGTAAGTCACAATGAATCAAACTGTGTGTTTACATGAACTTAGAGCACACTCAGCATCCTCATATGCTTATAATCAGTCACCTGGCTTCAGTTTGTCAGAGTCTGAGTTTGAACTTTTAGGTCACTCTGAATATAAACCTTGGAGGGGAGGAGATCAAAAGAAAAAAAAAATCAGCAAATTCTCACAAAAGCTGTGCTTCATTGGTTCATTCCAATGTCAGCAAAATATGCCTGGACCTAGATCTGAACTGGGATCATTCACTATTGCAAAGAAAATTTATTGATGACACTTTCTCACTTCCCCCTGAAATCCTCCTTTTTCTGTATACCATGCACCATTCTGTTTCTCCTCTCTAAAATCCTTTTCCTCTAAAGTTGTCTCTGCAGTTTCTCTTCCTTCACCTTCTTGAGGGTGGCCCCCTTGAGAAAGTTGAAATTTTCCTTACTGTGAGTTCTCTGGGCTTTATGCAATTTACAGATATGGATATGTAAAACAATACTTTTAATGCTGCTCTCCATCTTATTTCTCTAGAACTAACTACTAAGCAAACTCTTTGGTGATAGAATTTATGTGACCTTGAAAACGCATATCACAGAAAAAAAAAAGCTTTAGGTATGAGCAGCAAGAGGAGCCCTTGCACAGTAAGACATGAAGGAGCCAAAGGGCTGTGAAGCACTGGGCAGAAATGGCCACACTGAGTCTGGTAACCCACGTGGGACAGATGGAGAAAGAGGTGAAGCAGCTTTAAAAGTCATTAATTCTTTCTTCCTCCCGAAAGAAACGAATGTGTAGAAGCTTTTCCTGGAAACTATCCATCATGCTGAAAATTTTGGTTGGCTGCTCTTTCATGAGAGAAAAAAACAATGAGATTGTATGTCTTCTGCCCAGGATGGGACCAAAGAAATCAGAGGGGAAAGCAGGAAAATCTTCAAGAGAAGAGACTTCTGCTCTTCAAGCCATTGATAGACTGGATCAGAAATCAAAGGGATTTTGGGTTGGTTTTTTCATGTCAATGAAGCAACATTGTGGTTTCCATAAAACAGAAGAGAAGCCTAGATCTTACTGAAAATCACATCTGCCTGCTGCCCACTTCCCCACTGGTGTGGTGCACAATAAGTCACAGAAATATATCCAGGCTAATTTATGTCACTGTGCTGTTTCTGCTGCTTGGCTGTGGAGGCAGGGGTGTTAAAGACAGAACTTTGGCTCTTCATTAGTTCCCAAGCATCTGCTAAGGGGAAAAATAAATTCTGCATGCAAAATTAAGTAATAAGCATGAGTCTGTCTGGCTATCTCTGTGAACGATGGTGCCCAAACTGGACAACAAACCAAAGGTAGCTATAGAGAAGTGTAAAATAAACATTAAAATGTCACCATATAATTTTTTGCACTACTCCAGAAAGAAAAGATGCAATTAAATCACTTCAGGCTTTTCTTGAGAATAGTATCCATAAAGGTGCCAGTAACAGGTATGAAACACCTGTTATTTAAAACCCATTACTTTTTTCTTTGAAAGGAATAAACACTTTGAATTTTAGGTAATTCTGAAGTGAGTTTCAATTTTCAATGGGAAAGTTAGATGACCTGAAAGAATTTGTTTAGAGACCCTATCACATTATTATGAAACATGAGTTTCAACCACAAACTAAATTCCACTCCCAGGAACTTTAATTTGAAAAAAAAATCTCAGAAATTTCCAAAACAGCCTCTGCCTGCCATGGCTAACAGCTTTCATCATCCCAGCTCCCACAGCTCTCTTCTGCTGCTGAAATAAGACCATGAGCTATCCCAAATAATTGTCTAATACTGACAGCTAGAACTAACATTTCATTGAAACTGCTGAAACTAATTCCTTTTTGTGATGTCTTAAACGATACAAGACATTGTATCATATTGCACACGCCAATATTTTGCAGACCATTTCTCTTAATGGTGGTGCTTTCATCACAGGTCTTCTATTGAGAGAATAATATCTGTCAACAGAGACTCACTCTCCACACCACAGCACAAGGTTGAATCTGAGAGGAAGGAGGCTGGAGAAGGCCCTGAGTGCACACCTTACACCAGAGTACCATGGCACAGTGTAGCACATTCTCATCTTAGATCAACATTAAATGAAAAGACTTTTTGACTCATCAACTATTCTTAATGCACTATCTCTCCTTAGTACAAATCAGAATGAAAACTGAACAGCTTGACTGAGTCTTCAGTGAAGATCAGCCTGTCAAAATATTATATAGTATCAATTACTATTACTTTGTTCTGCTGTGATTATTCTGCTTTCTTGCAAAAAAGTATCACAGCTTTTCAGAAACACTGGAACATGTTAAAACTACAGTCTGCCTTTTAAAAATCCACATCCTCAAAATTTTACCTGTTCAACCAGCCAATTTGAAATAATACTTCTTTGTGAGCACTTTAAGGTCAGATCTTCTAGAATAATTGGTTATTTGGGGATTCTCCTTGAACATTATTTGCACTCTTATTCCCATATTCACTTCTCTGAAGAAATGTAATATTCATACACACATATATATAAAATCCATACTCACATACATGTGTACACATATTTATATAAACATCCTCATAGTCTGGTGTTGTATGATGGTCTTTTGTGGCTTGTGTCCACGGAAAAGAACAATTACATTTGTTCCAGCAACATCCATCACAGAAATCCTTCTTGATGCTGGGAGCAAATAAAGCAGCAGCAGCAGCTCCCTGCTGTGCCCCTGCACCTGGCACAGCTGTGGAAGCAGCTGGCTGTAATAGTTACACGATTTACACTCTGTGCAAGGGCCACGAGAGCCTCTTCAGCACCTGGAGTACAGGCAAGCAGAGCTTAGGCACTGCTGGGGCACTTAGATCTGAGGGGTTTGAACAAAACTGGGGACAGATTTGGGGACTTGTTGAGACAACTTGCTCCACTAAGCCCCAGAAAGGTGGTTCTCAGGGGAGGGCAGAGGGAAACATGTCATGGTAGAAAGGGAAGGGTACGGAGCACCCTCTGGAAGAATATCCTTTTGAGACAGCCATCCCTTTGACCTGCAGCCAGGAGCCCTTGACTATCACATATTAACAATAAAATTGTGCAGGAACATGCACCAAGTGTTACCTCATGGCATGTGAAGGGCAAAAAATAAAATCTTGGAGATGTAGACATCTCTCTAGGAAAAAATAGTGGTTTTTTCCATATTCCTGCAGTATCATACTTATCAGTTATTTCCCTAATCTTTGCCTTAAAAAACATAGCCCTATAACTTGACTGTAGCCCTAAGACCATTTCCTATTCCACTGAGTACCAGCCTTTTGCTCCTCCAGGGTATCTATTATTCTGCAGTGCTATCAGAGATGCTGCCTGGTAACAGCCCAGTTTTGCTCTTACTTTGATGCTACCAGAACATCAGAAAAGGTTACACACTTTTGTAGGGGCATAATTTGACCTGCTAACCACTTACAACTGGTAAAGAAATAGAAATAAAGAACATTATTTGGCTTCCAGGGCCAAAAATTAATTTTCTAGGCTGGCAGTTACAGGAAAAAGAAATCTCTCCATTTATGTGCTGAAGATTTTGTCTTTAGTTCCTGGCACATCCTTTTAATAGATCTCTGAAACACATTTGAAATTGAAATAGACCTTTAATGTAGATCAAATATGGGAGACAGGGAACTCTGGTTTCAATATTTCAAAGTTATCCTTCCTAAATTGCAATAAATGTCCTTACTATTTCCAGACGCTCTTTTCCCAGTGTTCTCATATTAACCTATTTAGCTGCCTGTCTAACAGTGATTAGAGAAAAGGCATCATTTTGTGCGAATGTTGGATTCAACCAAATCTTGGGCAATCTCCTTTGACAAGAACTTCAAGAAAGGCAAGAGTAAAACTTTGTAGAGCTCAGAGCCCAAGGACAACACACTCTACTCCATCACAGCAGATCTTCCTAGGTCATGCTAAGCATTTCCTCATTGCAATTGAGGGAACCACCCCCGCACATCAGCATGAAATTCTGATTGCCAATACTGAGAAGTAAAGACAAACCGGTCCCATTTCAGACATGAAGAAAACATGTCAAAAGTGGGCTCACATTGTCTTCTTGGGTACTCTGAATTGGTGTGGCTAAGAGTGAGGCTGAGCCATGATTAAAGTAATTTCTAGTGTTATCTGTTTGAGCTGGCTGTGGGAGCTGCCTGACACCTGTCTATATCTGCCTATTATTCCCCTTGCCAAACATGAGGTTCAGTCTCGGACTGCTTTTTGTTCTGTTCAGTATATTTATAGTCAAGAAGGCTGAAAAAAACTGAACTTCAACAAGGCATCAGAAAGTCACAGCATGCTACTACTAGCAATAATAATAATTATCATAATAATAAAGGATATAATACTGTGAGTTGTGTTTGGAAAGCTTAGTGGAAGCCCCAGCACTGTCATGATTTACTTTGCTGGGATGCAGTCTTCACAGTCAAATGTACAGCACTTTACTGTATGACTTCTCTACAAAAAGGAATCTTCTTGGTTGTTCAGAAATATGACATAACTGTGCCAGAGAAACAAAAAAGTACTTTGAAAATCCAATAGCTTGAAATACACAGTTGCTATTTCCAGTTCTAGACTCCTTATAGCTTGAGACCAGTGCTTTAAAATGAAATGTTTTGGGGTCAATATTTGGAGAAGTGCATGCCTCTGTTCCTGGCTCACTTTTTGAGTTATGCTGTACCATTCCTCACAGCTAAACAGCTGCTGAAGAAGAATCATCATTACATCTGTTTAATCACTGCTTTCAAAAACATGCTTTCAAGATATCTTATGGAATGAAGAACTTCAGAACACTGTTAAGTTCTGAAAGTGTTTTCTCAGTCCTTCCATTTAAATCACTAAATGCTAATTCCATAGATTCCTTCCTTAACTCCACAAACTTCCCTAATAGCAACCCTTTTTATAAAGGCTAGTCTAGCTAGACTGTAGCTTTGTGATGCCTTGAGGGGCTTCCTGGAGCTGAGGCTAGACAATGTTAAAGGAATACAGTAGGTGTTTATTAAAATGCCTTCAAAGGACACACCTTGAGCAGTACAAGAACCTGGATGAGGCTACACCAAAGATGGACACCAGGTCATCAATTTTCACCCTTTTATAAGTTTTGGTCCATTTCATATTGGAGTTAATTGTCCAATCCCAGCTTCAGGTTATGAAGTCCCATCCTCTCAGTTGGCTCGCCTCAATTTGCTGTTTATACTTTTTGGGCCTGAAGCTGTAACAGTACCCTTGGTTCTCAGGCTGGAAAAAGATTGTTTTGTCTAATCAAACTGTGAAGAGAACTTGCTAACACTTTATATGAAGTCCAGAGTCACACACCCATGCAGTACAGAATCTGAACAATATAAAACCTAGAACGTCAGGCATCACTGGATCCAGTTCCTTCTCACCTCCTCAAGGATATGTGGATTCTCCAGTGAAAGCAGAACATCAACACTTTTAATGTGTTCTCATTCACCTTAGTTCTTTTATAAAAGATATATTATCACATCTTTGTTTAGGACAACTGTATGCATTAGTGGAAATCTATAGTAACTTAGAAATAGAATTATTAAACCCCAATATCCTATATGTGTCTTTCATCTGGCTACATAGGCAATTCACAGGTTTAATCTATAGAATAAAGTCTTATTTTCTCTACAATGAAACTTTGACTAATTCTGGGTGGATGGTATTAGTTTTATTCCCTTCTTTAATTATTTTTACATAAAACAGTAAGTTGAACTTTTGTCAAAGCCATTTATTTTGTCCTGACATAAGCCATCTTTTGGAAAACTGTTCAAGTAGAGCATCAATTCCTCACTTGCACAGGGTGTTTTAGGCAATACTTTTCCTTTGTGCACTTACCAGTGAGTGTTACAATGCCAGTCCCAGCAAGCTCATTTTCCTTTTCACCTTCATTTTTCTAGTTGTACTTTTCGTGGCAAGTTCCCTGATGTTAACAAATGTGTCTCACATCACGCGGGGTAGAAAAACCATCCCTCCTCCCTGCGCAGTATACATTTTACCACTTTATTAAATATTATTGGATTCTCACTCAGAGATAACACAAAGAGCCCATTCACCCTTTCTCCTCAAGGTGCAGAAGGAAAGGACTTCATGAGTACGTCTCAGTTCTAAACATTTTCAAGATGACAGAGAGGTTCATGGTTTCTTTTTTCTCATTTAAACACTTTAAGAAGGGCCATAGGTCAGATTTGCATTCAGGTCCTTTTCTTTCAAAATGCTCTGGTTCCTACAGGAAGCACAATGGCTCAAATGACTTAATTCTACCTCAAAAACTAACAAGTAAATGAACAGAGAATACCTGAATAGCTTTTCAGTGATCAAATTGAGTCTTTCACCAGATTGGGTCTAACTTATGCAGCTTTCTTTTGTGTGTGAAAAATCCATTTTTCTTTGCTCATTTAACAGTGAAAGTCACAAGTCCTGGGCTGTTACCGAGGCAGTTATTACATGCTTTGGGTTTTAAAGCAATGCTCTTAACAACACTATGAAACTCAATTATCTCCAGGAAGCTTTCCCATTTTCCTAGGAAGGCTCAAAAAATTACAGGGGAAGAACAAGAGAAAAATAAGCTCATGAGTGACAAGAGTATCATTCATTATGGATGTTGAGGGTTTGACACTTACTAATGTCAAATCCCTTCTCCTAAAAGACAGAGATTCCTGATGAGACAAATTTATACATTCCATACGGTAGTTTGTTCATATAGAGTGGAAGAGATCTACAATTAAAGTCCTGCTCTGCTCTTCAGGACTGGAATCTCATTCTTGCATAAACTCCATAGCTGTCCCATTAGAGGAGATTTGGCATCTCCCTCTGTTCTCTAAAAATTATGAATTATTCCTATCAAGCCTTTACATGGAAAATATTCTCAAATATTTATGTGTGTATGCATAAAGTGAGGCTATATAAGTACAAAAATATTGCAAATAGCAAAAACATAATAAATATTAAGAAAAAGAGGGGGGAGCAGAGAAGGGAGGCAGGTTTCTTGGCTTGCTGAACACTTTTAATTGAAAGTTTGGCAAAAACAAGAACAACGTGAAAAAGTACATTTCCAGATGAGTCTGCTCTTCCTAAATCTGGTTTGGAACAGAGCCAACAGGACAGAGAATTTGGGAAAGCAATGTGACTACACATTTCCCACACTACAGGTCACAGTAGAATTGAATGGGTTTCCTGATATTAGATGCTCAGTCCCACCCCTCACTGGTACCCTGATGATGTAAAGCTCTCCCAGGAGGAAAAATGTTAAGAAATACATTTGTTTCCATAGAACCCTGTCCACTGCTAAAAAGAGCATCTGAAAACAACAAATTCCAAAACAGACATGAGAAAGTAAAATTTGTGTTTTACCTTTAAAACATCATCTCAGATATATGCTGTGATTTTGAAAGAACAAAGATATCAACAAACACATATATTATTAACTTTTTTTAAATTAGATTCTGTGTCTGAAGTAGTTTTGCTATCTCTTGCTTTACAGCAGCATAGAAGAATGAAAACAACATTTCAAATGTGTTATCATTTCCCTTAGTTCTTCTATAAGAGATATATTATCATAGCTTAGTTTAGGAGAACTCCATACATTTATGGAAATTTGCAGTAACTAAGTAGAAATAGATTTATTAAATCAAACATCCTATATACATCTAGTACACTCTTATTTATAGAGCTAAAATGTGTGTTAAATCAATTCCAGATGTGTAAACATAGCTAGTAGAAATAAACCCTGAGTAGATAACTGCATTGAGATCTTTCCAGATGTGCACAACCAGTATAGATGCTACCAAAAATAAAGATAAAAAAGCACATCCTAGTGCTTTAATCTTACAGTATTATAGGTAGTGTCCTACTATTTCATCCATTTAACCTTATTTTTGAGGTTCATTTCTATCAGTAAAGACAGACATATTAAAATGATCTTCAAAATTACAGCAATATGCCATTGAAACCAAAGTGTGCAAAGTTCAAACATGAAATGAAACAGTTTTCCTGAGATGTACATCAAAATTGGCTTTTCAGAATAATCTGGTGTTAGTGGACTACACAGCAGCAATACTGAGATAGTTATTAGTGATTAAATTATTCAGTACTGATTGTTTCCTTACATGAAAACATCACTTGAATCCTGAGTACTACTTTTTCATCATGCCATTTGTGGCCACACAGCTTTGAAAATCCAACTTCTTATTGAGGTCTTTCCCAAGACACTGATTCATCACAGAAATCCCAACTTTGGTAACCACCTGAATGTTTTTCTCCTAAAGTACATTCAGCCCAAGCTCTGCACCACAGAAATCAAAGAGCATTTTACAGGGATGTTACAATTTCCATCCTTGAGGATAATCAGAAATTGACTGTGCAAGGCCCTAAGCAACAGGATCTAAAGTTAGAACTACTTAGACTGATGGTTCGGATTAAGCAACTTCCTGAGGTCTCTTCCTACCTACATTATTCTCTGATTTCCTAGAAAAAGCAAAAATGGTAAAATGAAAAGTTGCAGAAGCCAAACATGAGAGGTATTCACTGTATACAACAGAATTGTTGAATAATATTGCTAGAAATAACATTTTGAAGTGAAGAGACAGAAATAACAGCTGGAAAATATTTTCTTGAAGTGTTACTCAAGTGTTACTTAAAATGGTCAAGTGAGCTTTTCAAGGCACATGATAACACAGGCTTTACATAAATTCCTCGCCTCCTCCAGCATTTTCAAGCAGACGTTTGGATGTTCTACTTTCTCCCCTTTCCACATACATGGAAAAAAGGACTGCCCAGGTTATTTGACTGAGTTAACTTCTTTTTCCTTCTTTTCTTCCTTTTCATTTTTTTTGTTTGTTTGTTTTATTTTAATAAGATAGCAAATTATCTAAAGGGTACGTTACAAATTCTTTGGACTCCAATGGGGTTGAAAACACTAAAACACACTAAATACCCTTCTTTCTTAGCTGAACACTAGGATGTGTGCAACAATTCCAAGACTGGTTTAAGAATTCAAAATTTACAGGGGAATAGTAAGGAAAGTGCCTGGACACTTCTGGTTCAACTATTTCAGTCTTGATACTTTCACTGGCGAGCACTACAAAGAGAAATAACATGAAATTCACTTCTTCACAGGGCAATGCCTACAAGTCTCAAAGTAGAAAACACTAGAATATTTATCAGCAAGAAATACTGAGCTTTAAATCAGATAGCAAAGGATAATTTACATGTCAGTATAAGAGAAACATTTTTTCAAGAATTGCCAGTGAGAATTTTTACTTATGGAGAAAAGAAAAAATCTATTGAAGACTTAGATGTGAAGTGAAAGGAAAAAAAATCATCAACAACTGGGAAATAAGATTGTGTGGTGACATTCTGATTAAAGAGACACAGCTGAAAATTGGATTTTTCTACAGAAATGCAGCTCATCTGCAAAAAAAAAAAAAAAAAGCTTCCACAGAGAATATAAGATGGAAAAGAAAACTCTACTTTCACTTTTCATTTTTGGCAAACTACTTCTGTTCTTTTGTGTCACAGTTTCCCAGCTCATTAGAAGTTTGAAGCTGGTTGATTTTTCCATGCTCCATTCTGTCTCACTGAGGTGTGGTGTGCAGGTGCTCACACCCATGGTTAGGAGCTCATCACACATCCCCTCTCAGGCTCCAGCAAACCACCACTGAAACACCTGAGCAGCACAACCAGGCACAGTAAAAGCCTCAGCTGCACCCAAGGTGAAGCAGAAACAATCACAGCAGAAATGGAGAAAGAACAACTCCGTGGCTCTTGACTTCTGTGACCAGAACGGAAAATGAGACACCCGGAAACAAGGACAGGATATGTGACTGAGGCAAGACAGAGCCTCCCAACAGATCCATACCCACCTGTGGGAAGGGGCTGGGTGCTCCCCTCTGCAGCCCCCCTTGCAGGCACCTCTCACTTCAGCCAGACAAAAAAAATCCCCTCCCTCCAACCCATGCCTCATCAGCTGAAACTCCTGATTAACTTGCATGCCAGATTTCAGCCCAGAGCTTCTGCTCTCTTAGAGGAACAGCAGCATCTCAATCATGCCAACTATTTGCCCACTGAATATACAGAAGTCCTGCTCAATTATAGCAAATTACAGTAATTTGTTATGGCTTTGATGTGACTCTAGAGCCCTTCAGAATGAAAAGAATACCACAGAGTGCTGGAGCAAATCCAAAGGGCCTTTCCTCAACCAAGGATAAAACATCGCCATGAAATAGAATTATCATCTGATAATATGCTGCCACCACTTTTAATCATGCATTTCAAGCAGATTTCTAAAAATATTTTCAGGTTAAAAGGAAATTCTCTACTCAAGTAATACTGGCTTTATTAGACATTCATACATCTAGCAGGAAAATGACATATGCTTTTTCTAAAGATCAAATTTGGCAATATCACCCAAAAGAGAGAATATTCCCACATAAAATTCTGATTAAAGCCATTCCATTAGGATCCTAAGGTCAGAGTTCATGGCAATATGTTTGTTTACTCTTGGTCCCTCACACCCTTTGCCACATCTTTACATGGTCATAAATAGCAGATTCCCACTCAAATCTTTGAGGGAAATATCACATATCTTGTTGCAATATGCAGCCTGTCCTCCAAGGAAGTTTTCTGCTTCAGATCCCAAGTGGACCTTTACACGAGCTGCCACCAAAGCCGAAGGTTTAATGCTCTCCTCCACACTTGTGTCGAAATCCCAGAATGTTGTTTGCTGAGCATGGCATCCAAGTATGTCACAGTAAAGAGTGGGGTAAAAAAAATTAATACATCATGACAGAAATTAAAATTAGCATTTCTTGACTACTGTGTTCATTTTTGAGATTGTATATTGGTAGGTTATATTTGTAGTTCTTCTTATATCTTTCATAAGAAAGGTTATGAAGAATATAAATTATCTGATTTACTCTAAGAGATCTGATCAAGGATTTAATAGTTGATAATGATGCAAGAGTTGCAGAGATTATTTGTTTTCTTCTGATTTCTTTAAGATCTTCCTAAAGCTCTGCACAGATGCCCCAAAACTCTTTCCGTTCATATTTTTATATAAATGACAGCCTGGCAGAGAACTGGGGAATGTTCTGCTGTCCTTCTTCCTGAGGATGCACGCCAAACAAGATAACTTTCCTGTTCAAAATCTATTTCTCAATTTTCAGAATTAAAAACATCTGGGTTTTCCATGTCAACTTGTGACATCTTGAAACTCCTCTGAAATAAAGGAAAGATCATTTTTCCACTGCTGAATATTCTGACCCAGGCTGAAGAGTAATTTCTCAGTAATTGGAAACCAAATATTATATTGATTGTAAAAAAATAATTTGAAATGGAATTGGCTTATGAAGTCAATGTTTTTCAGCAGCAATCCATAATATTAGTTTTAGTAATGTTCCTAGAAAAGGTCAGTCAGTGTAATTGGGCTGTTTCTGCCCAGGGCACAGGACTGGGCCCCAGAACCACGCTCTATTTCCCATTTAACTGACTGACCTTCAGCACATCAGGGCCTCCCTGAGGAAAAGGGATGCTGGCTTGTAAAGGGCTTTGTGATAAGCAGGTGAAAAACACTTTATCACCTCTTAGTCTAATCCTTACTAATTAATGAGATAATAATTGGTTTGGTCTCGTTGCTCATTAAGTCTTGATGTGCTAATTTGTTTATCCTGATGGCTTTATTGAATAGAGCACTTCCTTGAGATGAATTTCCCCATCAGTGAATAACACACAAACTGTTTTCTTATAGCCATGTAAAGCATGTGTGTAAGGCTGTATAACACAGGCTTTATGAATACAGTCTGAAGTATTAGAAAGACAAATTTAATCTGCATCCAGTTAGTTCTTTCAGACACAAGATGTGTGAACCTTGTTATCTTAATTCACTGACAGAGTGGAGGTTTCTCCTCCCATGACAAATCCTATCTTCCACTTCTCAAGCCAGTCCTAAGGCATAAAATTCAGTAAAATGAGCCTTGTTTCTTTACTGTGAGTCCTCTGAATCCTTCCTGAAACTCTACTGTTCTAAATTTTTCCTCCTGCATACGTGATCCTAAATCAATGTTATGCAAAGATGTAGGAATTTCCTTCACACATGTAATAGAAAACACCTCTAAGGTACAGAAACTGTTATTTTACTAATAAATTAATAGCCCTTTCTCCAAAAAGGTTATTTTAAACTATTGCTCTGATCCTTAGAAAGAGAATATAAAACATGAAAAATGGTATCCTTCAGCTGAACTTCCTTTCTGAAATTATTCTCTATTTTTAAGTGAATATCAGATATGACTCAGAGTATTAAGATATACAGTTTGTCTGAGACATTGAAGAACAAGTGATATCATTAATTTCTGTTCAGACTGAGATAATTCATACAGGGATTTGTGTATAATAAATACAAACTGCTTCTTCAGCCCCAAGCAGGCAGGAGATATTCAAATGAGTGTACTGTAGCCGGGGCTGAAAAGATAAAATAAATTTGAATTCCAAATAAATACTGGATCCTCCCGATGTTTTTCCTTTGCCCCCTCCCCATGTCAGTCAGCACAGAGCCACCCCAGGGCAGAGCTCCCTGAGTCCTTTCCTTCCTACACAGCTTTCTTGTCTCCCCTGGGCCTTTCCCTGCCTCAATCATCTCTGGTAAGGACAGAAGTAGCAAAGAGCCAGGCAAAAGCACACAATTATATTTGTGCTCGGTCCTTTGATGCTCCCTGATTCTCAGCAGTTTATAGGTTTCTCCTCATATTTTACTCCACTTTTTCTTACTACAACAGTTAGACATCCAAATGCACTAGACTGGTTTGTTGTGTTTGCTCCCTACTTATGTTTCTGGCAGAAATTTTCTCCAAGCTTTTTTTTGTCTGTGTAATCTTGAATTTGTCCCAATTCTTTTTAATTCCTATCAAAGAGAAAAGATAACTTGGAGATGTTTTGAAGCAATTTTCAATCTTTTTGGAAGTATCTACTCTAATATACTGAACCATTGCTGGGCCTGAGCATTGAAATCAAAGATTAAAAAACAAAATAACTCATGCTTTTTTCATAATTAGTAGGAAGCAGGTGTTTGCATTGTTTCAGGACATTATTTCAACACAGCACCATATTGCCTCATATTCTCTATTACAACATTACCGTGTAACTGTCCATCATGCCCACTAGAAATAACAAATACATCAACAATTAATTAATTGTGGTCAATATATTATTAACTTTAAGACTGAATACATACGAATTGTGCCAAAATAGCATAAAGAAATTAATGCCAAAACCCAGAGTGCACTAACACCAGGGGAAACGTGGATCTGAATCAGGGCAGAGCAAAAGTGAGAACTGGCCATGAAGCTGCTTCCTTTATCATGAGGAAGAGAGTATCCCAGCAGTCACTGTGTGTATCAAACACAGACACGGTATCAAACTACTGAAAACTCACTCTATCTTCTGTAGCTATGTAATACATAAATTACCTTTTTTTTTCTGCTACTCAAGAAAAGGAAAAGTGAAAAATTAAACTTTTTGTACATATATATATGTTATACATATACACATATACATATACATCATATAGCATGTAAAAGTTATACCATCTTTTTCCTCCTTTTTTGTATCTGTTCCTTGGTTCTGAAGGACGGTACTGTCATATCTTCTGTAACATCTAGGAAAAGAAATTAAAATGAAGCAGGGAAGAGTTGAGAGAGAGTATGAAAGAGGAGAAAAGACAGAGAAGAGAGAAAATTAAACAGAAGGAAAAAATTAGTTTGTCTTGACGTTTTTCTCACTGCAGTTTCATTTCATTCTGGTCCCTACACAGAAGAGAGAGATGCTAGCTGGGGATAGTATTTTCACTGATTGGAAGGAACAGACCATTTTAGTCTACACAAAGGAGCAAATACACTTACTGAACCAGCCACACCAAACACATGAAATGTGCTATTGTGAAAAGGCACTCAGTGCAACTGCTGGCATAGAGAAGCTCTCAAGAGAAATCTACGGAAGTTCTTGCACAAAATGTAAATCACATCACCCAAGCAAAGCAAGCAAAGGGCAATGGTTCCAAACACCTGCATTCTGCTCATCAGCTTGCTGATCACACCCTCGTGATTCAGTTTTGTTAGAAACCTGATGATCTCCATGACAGCCTTTCATTAAACACTAAAACCTCCACACCCAAATTTGTTAAAGTACTATATTCAAGCATTACAAAACATATGGCACAAATTTGTAGTTTGAGTTTCGTGCCTTTGCTGTAGCAGTTTGAGGCCATCTTCCTCCTCTAACACCAGACACAGACAAGAAGTAAATAAAGGGAATCTGTGATTCCCTGCTGTGCTTGCCTTGTTATGGTTTTTCTAATCTATTTTATCACATAAACACTTTCACATGTGTCTGACCACCTCCTCTAGTTCCATTATATTCCTCTTGTCAGCAGCAGATTCTTTCTGCAGGGAATGGCTTACTTGGGGTGAATGTTTCCTTTTTGCATGGAGCACTCACAGATGGTGAGGCTGGTGTAGATTTGTGTTCATAAAGGCCAAGTTGTCTCCCCATATGTCAACCCATGTCACCCCATCTCCTGTGCACAGTGAGCAAAAACAAAATCACGGGCACAAAACAAAAGAAAGCAGCAGAAGACTGAAAGAGCAAGTGTCAAGTGACATAGCAACTTAGAAATCCTTTGAAACAAGTTTACATCAGACCGTGTGAAACTGTGGGAAAACATATCACAGTAGGCAAAAGACTTTTCTTTTGAAAAATCTCCCAACAGCATTAAAGTAACATGAAATGTGGGAACAGCAGAAGCAAAGACTTTCAGTAAGCAATGGGAGTGAGAAAGAAAAAAGACAAGCAGAAGGTAGTTTGATATCTGGATATTTCTATTTCTGAAACTATTTTCTGCAAGCCTTGGTCTTGTTAAACAGACAACTAACTGCAATACTGTGTACTGACATAGGACACCTACCACACTTACAAGGTATCTTTTGACAAAGTATAAAATAGAAGTAAACTGTGGCTATTTTAAAAGTAAAGACTCTGAGATCTTTCAGACTGTACTACATTTTGGGTCTACCATAGGACATTCAGAAGGACTAGAAATCTTAGGAATTATTTGCTGGCAAGCAAGTTGGTCAAGTTTGAAGGCTGAATAGAATCTTGACACCAAGGACAAGAAAGAATTCAAAATAATGTGGGAGATAAAGAGAGAAATTTGAACATCAATCTTCAAGACTGTAAAACAAAACAGAAGGGTAAAGTATCACTAAACAAATTTCTCTATTTGGGGGAAGATGCAAAAACTTCAAAGGATTCTATTGCTTTGCAAGAATTTGGGAATATCAACAGAGTTTTCACAGCATAAACAGAAGGGATAACCAAGTAACAGTAACTCCAAGGAATTTTTCAGTAACTGGTGAATAATATTACAACAGAAGACAAATGAACTACAATCTGAAAGGCAGTACAACATTTAAATTTAAAGGCATACAGTCTTGGCTTCAGAGTAAGCAAAGTCAGATGCCAAGCCAAAGGAATACTCCAAAGTGCCAAAAAGTTTCCAGATCATAACTGATCTTTGCACATTTCTACTTCTTCTCACTATCTGGAATTTACCATATTGCTCCTGCACAATAAATATAAACAATTAAGTTGTCCACCAACTCATTCTAACAGATGCTTTTCTCAGGCACCTTAAAGCCTCAGTTAAAAATAGATTCAAATCTGGAAGACACTATAATGAAATACTTGCCAGATCTGATAGCACGCTGTCATGCAGTGGCATGAATTTAAGCAGCTCTCAGCACAGAGTAATTTCAAATGTGTTACTCCAGTTCTCTGACAGAAGTAGATGAATTATCTTTATTAATGTTTTATAAACTGCAAAAACTACAAAGCCCTATCTCAAAGAAAACTAAGGGACTAAGTTTTATTTAATTAAAACTTAAAAACAGAAATATACTGTTTGAAACATCTGGTCAGATTACTGAGAAAATGCAAATATAGATGAAAAGGAAGGCAAAAATAAAATCCACATGATAGGCATCTGCACTTAAAGCTGATACTACTGTCATGGATATACAACAGCAGATAGTATTTTCAAATATACTCACTAATATACTCCTTGGTCTTTAAATTCCCCCTTAAAAATGTAAGCTATCTTATTTGTTAAAAAAATCAAGCAGGTATCTCCCAGATGATAAAAGTTCCATGTGCTGTTGCATGTGCAAGAATTAGGGGATACCTAAATATGTTACAAAAAGGAACCTTTCATAATTAATTTCAGAAATTATTATAGATATAAAATTCAGCTGCAGAGCATTTCCAAATGCCTACCAACAAACCCATGTTTAATATACCACAGCAAACATAGACATTCAAGGAATCAGAGAGGTAAAAATGTGACGTGACATAGAGAAAAAACATGTGACATCTCCCAGTCAGATTTGCTGAATAATCTTTGTGACTAGAGTTATCCTCTAAAATGTGGAACTTGAATGCATACACAGTCAGTAAAGTTTTAGGTCTGACATGACTATCCAGGCCCTACCTGGTTTGCATTTGTCAGGAACGTTATTATACAGACACTATACAAAGACAGCATTATATTGCATACATTGTTTCCAGGCAATGCAAAAGAAAACCAAAATAAAATTAGGTTAAAGTAACTTCACACTGGATTTTCCCATTCTCTTTCAAAAAGGATGAAGAAACTTTTTTCTTACCATTTGGCCTGGTACAACTCTGTTTACATATCATGTCAAATTTCCAAACTTCCCTTCACTTGATTTGTTGACACAGGGTCAGTAAAATATTCTGGATCATTAACAAGACCTAAATATTTTTTTTCTGTTTGGTTTTACATAAACATGTGGGTGGTTGGTTGGTTGGTTTTAATTCAGAATTTTTCAGTCATCCTAAAAATGATACAATATGCTTAAGGCACACTTGAGAATAATTTTACAAAGAGGGATTTTCCTGTTTTACGCATTAAACCTGCAGCTCAGATGGAAAGTATGACCAACAGCTTGTTTTCTTGTTCAGTTCTAGACCTTTTCAGGACTTTGGAAAAAGAAGCTGATTTCCTCTTTTTAAGTATCTGAGACACAGAGCACATCTCCAGCTGTTCCTGCCATTACCCAGACACACTTCAGCTGTTCCTCTCCATGTGAGGAATTTTATCACTGATGCAAAATGCACAAAGATGAACTGATGGTCCCACAAGAGCAGCAATTCATGATTCCATCTTTCTTCACGGGTAACAAGTTTCCACTGCCTCCACTTCTTAATAAATACCTACTTTATTCCTTTAACACTGTCTAGCCTCTGTTCTAGGTAGCCTCTCAAGGCATCACTACAGTTACTCTTTGGGCCCTGGATTCATAAGTGCTTGTGTCTTTCTGGCTGACAGCTGGGCTTTAACCATCCTGTCATAATTTCAAAATCCATCAGATATAGTGATATTTTCTAGTGACTCTATCTGTTCAGCTCTAAACTTCATCCTGCTGAGATAATAAATGCAGATGAGAAAGAACATTACACTCAATTGTTTTGGGTTTGGGATGGGGATTTTTATCTGTACAATCTCCTGAGTTCAAGTGCCCTCCCTTTGAGGTCCTTTGGAATATCACAATGGAGAGCTGGACACACCAGCACTTTGCTAATTGGTCCTATTGTTGAAGCCACTTCTCACAATAGGCAAACCAATGCCATCTGGTTAGAGGTAGCTAGAAATTTATCATGTTTAAAAATATTGATTCAGAAAGAAGAAAAAACCCAATATTTTTAATAAAATGTTTTTCAGAAGAAAAACAGCTGAAATCATTATCCCTCTTATCTCAAAAAGAGGCAAAACACATTCAAACTTACTGCTCCTGGTACAAGTTTTTTGTGTATGGCCTTACTTGAAAAACATCTTTTAGCAGAAGGAATTACAGAATTGCACACAATGATTCAAAATACATCAAAATTCCCATAAGATAAAGGCTTTCGGTTTTCAGCTACAGCATGTTAATATTCAGTGTTTTGGGGGTTTTTTCTCTGATAGCAACCAGTAAAATGGAAAACAACTTCATTTAGAAATAACAGTAGTAAAATTAATAGAGATCAGACTGCAGGAAAGAGTAAATACATCATTATCTTTCCCTGTATTTAAAACTGACTTACAACAATGTAGTGCCTTGCACCGCTACAGGCAAGGTTTCGCATTTCCCGTGTGATTTCCTAATTATAACTGAGTAAAAACATGGTCAAAATTGCATACAATGAAATTATTTATAAGGTAAATTGAAATCAGTGCATAGTCAAAATAAAGTAATAAAGTAATAAAAGTATTTCAGACAAAGATAATAATATGTCAGGGTAAAATGATGCAAATAAGAATCCTTTTTACAGGGGATAGAAATGTTTTGTTCTTCCCTCTGCAGCAATAAAAGTACCAGAGGACTTTTGTATTGATGTATTTTATTTACACCGATTGTTTTCACATAATTAATTGTTCCACATAGAATGTGTTCCTTCTATTGACATAAAAGCCATTTTAATAATTATAAAGGGAAGGCTTGGAGCTTTCTTCAATTCTTTTAAATTAAAACTTTTATACCATGTTATACATATCTATGTCACTGTGTGTGTGCACATCTGTTTATGTACAGAAACACTCCATTCATGAGAAAAAAATTGTTTAAATAATTTGTCTTTTACTACTTCAACATTTCTATTAATTTTTAACATTTCATGTTCATGATCATTTGATGCATGATCATGAAAGAAAATGTATATTCCTGTGAATACATGAACATTTACAAATAATTTGATGTGGTTAGTTATTAGTTATTAGTTATGGGACTAGCATCTTTCTTATGTGAAAGCAGATAAAATCCGGGGGGG
>VXBI01013437.1:825883-858800 GCA_013397375.1 Toxostoma redivivum | reverse complement strand
GGGAGTTTAGTTTGAAACAAATTTTTTTCTAAAATCAAAGTTTTTCCATATATTCCTAAATTTTTCTCAATATATAATCTGATTAAACTTTATTCTGCAGAATTAGGAAACAGAGGGAGCAGGAAAGTGTATTTTTAAGAACTAAAAATACTTCCTCTCCAACAAAAAATGCTAAAAGTTTTTTGTGCTCAAAAGTAAGATTTATTTCCAAAAAACAAACTGTACTTTTGATTTAAAAATTTTATCTCCTGAAATATAGAAAGCAATTTACCTTTCCATCATAACTACATCAGTGGAGTAATTCAGCGATGGAGGCTCTCCTGTTAAAGCTGCTATTATTCAGTGTTGAAAGAAAAGGTGTTTTTACACCACAGCCTCCATTTCTACACCACTCCTGAAGTTCAGGCTTCCAGCAAGCAGCACTCCAAGGACCAGACCTGAGTGCTGCTCTTTAATCTGTGCTCAAACCTCCTCATTTCCCACACAGCACTTTGTGCTTTCTATTACTATCTGTCCCCATCACAGGATGTTCAGATATTGCTCCCTTCATGAAAGACACAAACATGGCAATTCCAGAGAAATTCAGAATGGATATAGCCCAAAGAAAGTCTATTTTCTGCCTAGTGAAAAGCTCTATTGATTTCTGATGGGGTTTTATATTGATCAAGTTTTTTTATGAAGGCAAGCTTTTTTATCACATTAACAACTAATAAAAAATTGTTAAAGACATGAAGGTTTTAAAATTAGGAGCTCAGAAGTTAGAAAAATCCTAATAATTTAGACATCCTTTGCAGCCAGTTTTTATGGTTCATGTACATGTGCACCACAAAACAATCCTTAGCTTTTTTTCCCACCGGCTATGAGCCAAATAACATATCGTTCCCCAGTCCTGTCTTCACAGACAGCTGAACCACTTTAGCTGATTTTTTCCCAAAAAGACTCCCTTCAGGAAGCCATCCAACACAACTATTTCAAGCAAAAGGTTAATGTTTCAACCTTCAGCAAGTGCAACTGGTTGTGTTTGGAGTTCTCAGGGAGTGTCACAGATGTATCCCTGCCACCTCCTTGCACACACAGACCGTGAGCATCCTTTGAGAGGATTAGGGACAGAGAATTCACCAGCAGACCAAGGAGCCCGGCCATTGCCCAGCTCAGTCACCCTCTCTGCCATACAGGGAGAGCAAAGGGGTGCCACAGGTGATTAGGGACATCACACTGTTTCCTCAGGACTGAGATCCCACTGCCTGAGCCCGATCCATGCAGCTGCTCCTGACAACACCTGCAATGACTGAGAGCCACCTGCCCATCCCGAGATCTCCTCAGCAGATAGGAATCCTCTCTCAGTTGTGCTGACCTGTCCCAGTGCTCTGTTTCCTGCTTGCTCTCCATACAGACACATCTATGAGCTCAGCAAGCCTAGCTGCCACTGTTTATAAACCATACTTCTGCTCCTTTTGTTCAAGTCAACATTATACTGCTATTTCATATTTGTAGCAAAGAAATAACCAAAGATAGGCAGGTTTCTTCTGCCGTTGGAGCTAGAAACAGGATCAGAATTCCTGCCCCATATAATCCAACCTAACAAGAGGTCTGTATTAAATTACATGAAAAGGACTTGCAAGAAAATCTTATCTCTCTTATAATTATTAAATCTACTACTAAGTAATGCAATTGTGTACTATTTGTAGGTTATTACTTAGATTACCTATAAGCTCCATCATTTTAATTCAGCTAGAACATAGAACCAAATCAGTTTTACAGTATATTAATTTTTTTCATGTTCATTTGAACCGTGTACATTTATTATGAGATTGATTATGAGCCAATTTCCTGAATGAATTCAAGGCCATCTCTTGGATTCCATTGCAAAATCCCTGCCTGCCTTGCAAGGCTTCATACTTCATGAGCACTGTTCCTGATATTCCTGCTACATTATTTGAACTTAGATAAGGTATTACTCCACTGCATGCTAGAGCTTGAAGTGTTGGCATATCCTTAAATTGTGAGGTGTGGTTTTCTTTTTCCATTAAATGCTTTTTATTTTTATCGCTGGGAGAACAGAATCAAATCCAAGACTGAATCTTTCTGCAGATTTAATCATGCCTCCCTAATTTTAATAGCCATTTAAAAGCATATTAATACCTATTTACATACCTATCTTTATTGTACCAGCTCAAATAAGTAATTTGTTGAAGGCAAGAAATTACTCCAAGGCAGATAAAAAATGTGCAAGTCAATGCTTTAGAAAGTGGAGCTGTGGCTGAGGTGTCCACATACTGCTGGCAGCAGTCAGCATTTCCTAATGGCATCCAGATAAGGGATTCACTTCTAGCTCCTTATTGTTCTCACAATTTGGACTCTGAACTTTTATAATCTGCTTTTATAATCTTGGGAGGGCTGTCCCTCCCAAGCAAACACTACTTAAGCAATGGAGACAAGGTCTCCCTTAGTTTACTTTCAGGGTTGTTTTGGATTTTTTTATTTCAAGCTGTTTTTCTTTCAAGACATGAGAGATTTATCTGCTCTGTTCACCACACACACTTACTGTATAGCACACAGTGTCCACAGCTTGTGATGCTAACAAGGAGATCAGCTAAGTTTGATTGAGAGGGATGTGAAAGGAGTTCACTGGCCTTTAGAGACTTAAAAATACAGCCCTCCATTTCCTGAGGAGTTTTGCTTTTCAAATATAAAAGCTCATAGGGCTTTTCATGGCTGAGTTTGAATAATATTTTAAAAATTAAAATCATGTGAGCCTTTTTGCCTTTTTTGATTGCTGTATTGCTAAGCACCTGTAGATTTACTGACATATAACTGAAAGGAAATCTCTTTATCTTCTCACTGAGAATAATTACATCAATATAAGGTGATCATCATTAAAAAAGATCTCCATGGCTTCAGTCCCCAAATATATTCTTAAATGTTCAAGAGAATCAAAAGCCGCATTTCTTGGCACAATAAAAATAAAAAAGTACAAGAAAAGGAAAGGGGAAAAAAACGTGGCATCAACACAGAGGACAGCACTTGACTTCCCACATCAAATAATAACTGAAAAAGTAAAAATAAATTGTGTTTCAGCCAATTTTTAATTCTGAAGTGTAATGGGAAGTTGCACTTCACATAAATCTGTATCACACATTTCAGGTTATTTCAAGACATATTTTTCTATTAAAATAGAGTAATTTTTTTTTAAAAAAGAGAAGTATGTATTAGTAAAAGAAATTCTCACTAGTGCCTTCAGAAGACTGTGTCTCATTCTACATTTACTGAGAATCCCAAGATCCCACTAATAAAAAACAATGTGGATAGTTAGGGAACATCTCACACTTGGCATTTTACACTGAGTGCTACAGTGATACAACAAACAGGTTATATGGCCATTAAAAACAGTAATACATGACATTTTTCAACTTCTAGTGAACTTTTTCATTATCTACTACTCAGTTGGGATTGAATAGTAATTTGTGCCCATTACTAATATTTTGAAATAAACAAAGTTGTTTTTTTATAAAAATGTTAGTTTTCATTATTTTTCAAAATGTCTTAAAGCTGCCTAAAGAAAACATTCATTCTGTCTTGCTTTTTCTGCCCATTCCACAATCCCAGCTTTTTCCTTCTGCTTAGTCTCATAACACTTCTAATTACAAAGATGCAACTATCATGCAAAGAGTTTTGAATCAATTAGGAAAATATGTGATCTGGAGGAATGAAGCTGGCTGAAGATTTGGATGTTGGCACAACAACATCCAGTCTGGGCACTGAAGAAGGCGTCTGTGTTTTGTTGTTGGATGAAAGACAATAAAGTCTTCTAATGGGCTCATTTAGAGCCTTGGGATACTTTTTAAAAACCAAGGACCTATTTTTATGTTTTGTCATGTTGTGTCAAGAGGATACCGGTCAGATTAGTCTTCTAATGCATATGGAATTTTGTTCTGAGATTATTAATTTTAAAGTAATTGCAAAAATTTTGATAAATATTTGTCAGATCTCTGTCACTGCAGGGAATTTTTAATTTAAAATTATTTTAAATATAAATAAATTGTACTCTATCCAGTCAAAAAATTGAGCAGGGTCAAAAAAAGGGGCAGAAATGTATATTTTTAATGGCGCACAAAGAGCCAGAAACCTGTGGAGTCTGTGTTCTGTGACTGCATTTTTTCCTGCAACCCCATAATTGCTTTGGTGAAGAGTAAAATACTGGCATGTTGCCTCATATACAAACAGAGCTATTAGCAAGTATTGAACAAGTTCAGCATAAATTATACATCTTGGGGGAATGGGGTGTCTGCTCACTCATGTTCCCCAGATAAGGAGAAACCTCCCTCATAACCATAATCGAAGAACTCATCCAGACCCTCCTTTCCCCTGGATGACAAAACTTGAACATACTGTCTTGAGCACTAGAGACATAACTGAGAATCATGGTTTTAACCCTACTCACACATTTATTTTTATCTGAGGCAGGCTGTGCAGTTGTGGGCTCTTGTGTTTACTTGAGGCATTAAAGTGAGGCGAGCAGACACGAGGCACTCATGAAAGACTGTGATGTGAATCATCCTGGGTTAGTGGCAGTGGAATCCAGCACAGCAAACAGAACTCATCCCCAGATCGGAACAAGCCACTCTAAACTGGTAGTAGAGTTTATGGCAATTTGAAAAGACATTGGAGAATCAATTTTTAGAGCATGGCCACTATGATTTCTCATTTTGTCTGCAAGCAGTAATAAATGTTTGTTAATACTGGGGGGAAAAAAAAAAAAAAAGAATTAGCAAGCACAGCTCATAAAAGTCCTTTAATTAGCGGCACAGTCCTCATTCCCCTTCCTGTTCTCACTGCTGTTCCCTACGGAAAATGCAGGGGAAATGCAGCAAAGCTGTTGGGATTTCCCCAGCCAAGCAGACCCTTCTGAAGAGGCACTTCTCATGGTCCCCCAGGTGAGACTTAGTTCTGTGCAGCATGTGCCCCCCAAACAGAAATATTCCCAAGAAGGTGACAGTCACAACAGCTGTCTTTGCAGTCCTTGATGTGCACAGCAGACAGGCTGAGAGGACAGCAGCTGTGGGTGTGCAGTACAAGGAGCACTGTGCATCATGTCACACTCACTCCCTGCCATGGGCATTGACTGATAGTGCTTCTCAGTTTGTTTATTCTGCTGTAACTCAGTGTTTTTACATCACTTCTCATTTTGAAAGACAGTGTATATTGATCTTGGTGCTGCTTATGAACAAAACAGTGAAGATGAGCATTTCATCATCCCAAAGATAAGCAGTAGAGAAGGAGCTAGGACACAAAAGTGCACCAGAAGGGTAATAGGGTCAGCTCTCATTACTCCCGCCATAAATCCCCACCAGTGACAACAAAAATACAAAGCCATTAAAATGGAGAAGAGGCATAAAAATAGAGGAAAGATGAAAAATAGAAAATATAAGACAGTTTGGCAATAGGAGTGCTGAACAAAGTCCTTGGGCTAGCTTTTCCTCTTTCTAATGGATTGCTTTTGTGGTAGTTTCTTCTGTAGAAGGCTGTGATTAAAAATACACTGTTTTTTCATGAGAGTAAAAATAATTGATTCAGCCCCAATTGGGCAACATTTGCATTTAATAAATCTTAATTTGAAGGGGCATTGTTACTACATGTGGTTTTACAGAACCTAAGCTCTCCTCGGAAATGAGTCCCACTTTCATAACAAATGAAATGAAAAATAATATTTCTCCCCTATCAGGTAGAACATAACAGAAGAAATACCATCATAAAATCACCCAGACTTTCTTTAATTTCTCTTCAAATTCACAAAAATAGCAGTATTACTTTCAACAGAAAATGCTAATATCTCTTGAATTTATGTAGACTTTATACTCATGTGTACTCACCTCTCTATGACATTGTTACACTCTCGCTGAACTCCTTGACAAGAAATTACTGACCACATTGCAGGATTATTTTATTAAGTCATCTGAGGCAGGAAAACCAAGTGCCTCAAGTAAATAAAGAATTCCTGATCTACCCCCAAGAGCTGTCCCTACCTTCCACACAGGCTTGCCTGAGAAATTTCTTTGCTCTAACAGACTGCACATAGTCAGTAAGACTTGAGGTAAGTAGGAACATTTATAATTAGTTATTACTCTCAAGTGGCCTCAGTCTCCCTGAGGAATGAGTACATTACTAGTGCTGCCCTCTGGGTAGCAGGTTCTTTATAAACTGTATTTCAAATTAAATGTTTTACTATTTTTAAAAAATCTACTACAGAGCTGAGGTATTTTTCCCTTTTTCCCCATCATCTCACCATCCTGGCTCTAGGCCAAGGTTTCTCCTGCTGCTGGGTATAAGCAGGAGAATTGACCCCGAGTGGATGTGCAGCTGCTGGAGGCTGGCAGGGCTCTGTGCTCCCCACCAGCCTCCCGAGGATGCTCACAGGGCACAGCAGCCCAGCAATGTCCCTGTTCCCAAAACACCTCCTCAGCCCCCTGCCCTGCTGCAGCATCCCTGGGAATGCCGTGGGGAGTGCTACAAGTGGGATTGGTCTGGGCTCTGTCTGCAGTGTGAACAGGGGAAGTGCTTCCCATGGCCTTGGCTCCTGGCAGGGGCAGGGTCACACACAGGGATTATTCCTCTGCTGGGGCTCAGCTCCTGTGTGTGACACCATCATTTAACCTGCTTTAGATAATTTTCCTTGTCCCCAGCCAAGTTCTTTCCTTGTTTGGAGACATGGGTTAAGATATGAAGATGCAGACTAAGCTCATCCATTCAGGTCAGGGCACTGGACTCTGTCAAAAGCTGCTTTGAAATCCAAGGCGGCCACAGATGTAACTTTCTCCATCTGTTCTTTGCATAATTTTTCTGAAAATGAGTATACCAGGCAACACCACACTTGAGAGGTTCTCTTTTTTTTACCTTTTATGAAGTCTTATTGGCTTGGTTTTAACATCCAGGATTTTTCCAGATGTTCTGTGATCTCACTTACAATTAACATATCCAGGATCCAAGTCTCACACTAGCACTGAGATCTGACTTAGACATGTATTTTCAATAGTATGACATGATTCTTCATTTGATTTCCATTTCCTAAGCATTTTCTATGTACAAAAATAAAAAAGGCATGCCAATAATAACTTCAAATATCACTGGTAACTCCCAATCATTTTCATTGCTAAACCTTTACACAATAAATTTATTGTAATTCTGCATTTCTTTGGAAAACATATGGTGCACAGACACATGCATCCTGGGTTGAGTATCCTGTTGTTCACAGCTCTAAAATTAAAATGGCATTTCTAATTTTTATATCTGACAAAGAAAAATGAACTAAGCAAAACATGGTATGCATGACCTTACAACACTAATTACTCACTGGCAGGAGCCACCAGCACTCACATACAACCTTAACAAGGCTTTGACTCAGGATTTTTCTGCAGATTACCACCCTAAACTCAGACCATTTTCCATGAACTGCTGACATTTCAGCACGACAATAGCCAGCACAAGCTGCTGACCAAAAATGAGTACAGCTTTTTGACACAGTAGACGATGGTTCATTATTGGGATATCCCTGAAATAATAATGCATTTTCCCTTGATAAAAATATCATCTCCTAAATTAGTTACACTGATTTGGATAATCTTAATAAAGAAGAGGCACACAAGATGGAAGAACCACCTCTGCTCAATTATAGCAAAAAGCAGAGTTCGTGCTTGGTGACCTGAAGTGTCTTAGCAACAAAAGTAACTTTTTAAATATTAATGATGCTAACTTTCACTTGGCAATTTTGTTTTACTTTCTTTGAAATCGGAACTTTTTGAAATAGCTTGCCAAGGCTCTGGGGAGAAACCTGGTTGTTCTCTATGCATTTGCAAATCATATATTGCATTCCCTTCAGATCACTGAAAGCAAATAAACTATTTCTTGGGAAATAAACTATTGTCCAAGATGACACTTATGGAAGCAAAAACCCACCAACCAAACATGGTGAAATGTGAACATTTATTTGGGAGTGAAATGAAGCAGTGAGTGATATTTTGTAGAATTATCTTGTGTCAAGGTGAAAGTTATCTTGTGTTATCTGGAAGTAATTGCAAAATATATCAGTATTTCTTCAAGCAGTGAATGTTTTGCTACAGCTCTGTCAAATCTTCTGATTTGTAGCAAAACTGAAAACCATTCCATCAAAGTCAACGTGAACTCTGACAGTGGTTACAAGAGGAATAGGCTTGCAGTAAGAATACCACATAAACGTAATACTAAACTTTGCAAATACTTAAAAATCATTTTATTGCTTCCATGGTACTGAACCAGTAAAACACCACAGCAAGCATTAGTCTCTCCCTCAAGCGGATTAATGATTCCTTTGAAGAGAAGATTAATGTACAAAGACTGATATTTCTGTACAGAAATATAAGCAATTTTTAGACACGTGGGAATTGTTTATCCAGCTTTGCAGGTTAAATCATCCAGACCACTTTCCTTTCTTCTGGCCATTAGTTCCTCCTCACACCCACGGGATGGGTTCCCCAAAGGGCAGGTGCCAGGGACCTGTGGCTCTGGCACACCAAGCACACCCCAGAGCTGTTTTGTCTTGGCACTCCTCAAATAGACAGCAGTAGAGAACAATGAGCTATGATCGATCTTATGCAGTTTATAATTCTTCATTAACAAAATAATTTTACTTTAAAAGTACAGCATTTCTTTCTTGGAGATTTTGCTACCTTTCTCCAGAATCCTCACTGTTAGCACAACACAAGTCCTTGCACGATGGTTGCAAATGAGGGAGGCAGAGGACCAGTAAGGTGCTACATGTAAGATTCAGACACCTTACACTATCTTCTAAATTACTCAGAAAGAAAATGTAAGGTTTTTCATTTCAGCTTGTCCCAAAAAAAACTTTTACCTTTGTTCTTCCATATGCTATTAGTCTGCAAGTTTCTGATTCTACGGACTGCAGTACAGCCATAAAAGGTATCCCCAGGTTAAAAGTATTTGCAAAGAATCCTGTAACACACTGGTGCCTTTGGAGGAGATAGATCTGAAGGAGATATTTTAAAATTTGATACTGCCCTCACATCCTCATAAAAGTGACCATTCTGTTCTAGGACATGTAAAACAATGAAGGAGCAACATTAATGTGCTCTGTTAAATGTTTCAGGTTTGCAAAGAGGTTATTTGGTTTGGACTGCTCAAAGTTCAAACTAAAGGGGATCCCTGCTGAAGTCCCATGGTTGTGGGCAACACGGCTGCAAGAGTAGCCACAAAAAACTTATCAGAAATAGAGTGCACCAAAGATTTTGTCAGAAGGCACAAGTGTGTCGAAAAGTAAGCACAGCAACAATAAATCCTGTTATATCAACCACAAACATAGATCATAATTAGCTGCACTGATGACAAGTCTGGTTTGGGGCACATGGCTGAGGATTTGTGCAAGAAACAAGATATAACCTCCCACTACACCAGGTTGCTCAGAGCCCTATCCAATCTGATCTTGAACACTGCCAGGGATGGGGCATCTACGTTTTCTCTGGGCAACCTGTGCCAGTGCCTCACCACCCTCACAGGAAAGAATTGCTTCCCAATATCTAATCTAAATCTACCCTCTTTCAGTTTAAAGACAAAACTGAGTATCTTCAACAGAGATGAAAAATGTCAAATTACCATTTTTGAAAGCAGGGGTTGAATTGCTTTGGGCAATCATGGATTAAAATTCTGTCTTCCTCATCTTCCTCTTGTGCCTGTGTTACACAGACCACGAGCAGCAGATAGCACATGGTGTTTCAGGCACCTGGGGAACTTCATACATAAAAATTAAGGTATCCTAGAAATTATTGGAAATCACTGCTTGTCAGGAATTATAAAAATAAATTTGAATCCTGGAATTAAACTTAAGACTTTCTCACTTGTCCAAGTGTCATAGCAAAAGTTCCACTCTAGGCTGCTTTGGCATGGACTGTTCTACATTCCCCTGCAGGAGCCCTCACTTCACACAGCTCTGCCTTCAGCATGTCTGAAGTGAAAACAGGACTGAAAGATGCAATCCAACGAAGAAATTGTTTCAGATTACAAATATCTTATGCATAATTCACAACAGAATTCAAAGTATTTTTCTGCTGCTGCCTTCAGAAGAAGGTAGATACACACACAGATTTTGCTGGGAAGGGTAGCTGCTTCCTAGAGACGTTTTACTGTAACAATTTTTTTGACTCAAGTATTTTAATTTGTCTACCTCCTACTGAAAGTAAGGTTGGTGGTTTTTTTAAAAAAAACTGAAATGGATATATTTTTGTAAACTTCTGTAGAAAGTATTTATTTTGCAACCATGGTACTGAAATTAAACAGCTAGATAGATACATGTTTATATTCCTGCAGCTACATGACTTTTTTTGAAAGACTCCATGAATGTGTTGCTAAGAAACAAAGTCATTCGTATATCTATGTCACTCTTTAACTTATCCTAATTATAAACAATTTTTGAATTGCATTTGAAATTATATTCTTAATATTTAAGTACTGTCCAGTTGCTTCAGACATCATTTTGTTTACAAGAGGCAGTAGAAAGGGACAAGTGAAGTAAATGGGTCTGGTCTTAAAGCATCATCACTTGGAGTTCCTCAAGTGTTTACAGGAAGCCTTTTACCCCACACGAGGAGAGTCAGCTCTATTACAGCAAGCAGTTGTGATTGACTCGACCTTTGGCATTTTGATGTTATTAATTCTTCCTGTAATTTGCTGCAAATATTATGTTTGTTTGTTTTCTGTTTGTTATGAATAAATTGTACTGAGTAAGACCCAATGGTTTAGGGCTTGCACAATTTTCAGGCTCTGTCCAAATCCCTGTTTCTGCCAGCAGATCTATTCCTCAATTGCACTGCCTACCTCTTCTAAACATAAATCACTTCTATATTTCTTCAGAGCCAGATGGAACCTTTTCCTATGGCATCCTTCAAGAGAACAAAATCAAAAACAAACAAACAAAAACAGAAAAAAAATCCAAAAAAAAAAAAAAACAACAACTTTGTACTCAGAGACAGCATTCAAGATACTTGAGCCAGAAGTAGGCTGTGGACCACATGTTTATTGCATCCATCTGCACAAAAGCAGAGCACCAGCTACCAAAGGGTCAGACTACAACAAAAATTAAATAACCTAATTAAATAACCAGGAAAGCTTGCAAAAGCCTGAAGGAAGTATGAGTAAAAAGCATGAGTTAAAGAATCTGTGAGTTACATTCAAGGATCTCTAATGATAAGCAAGTGTAGGTGCTGCTCACTAGCTCCTCTCACCAAGGGCATGGGCTCCCAAAACAACTGAGTAAAATCAACAACAATAATTTTGGTGTAGAGAGAGCAGTTTACTTGATAGTCTGAATTGTTCTGTTTAGAACATAAGAAGTTCTCCCTCCAAAGTATCCAACTGGATGTATTAATTGTCACCAGAAAGTAAGCTGTGGCTGTTCCACGCAGAGAATTAATTATGATATTTTACCCATTGTTTGCCCAGCTCCAGTGTCCAAGACAACAACTTGTGAGACACATAATACCTGTCACCAGCACTCCCCACATTGCTGCAGCCACTGCTAAGGAGAAACACACCTATAAAAAGTCATTTTTATGAGAATACAAAGGATGTTGTTACTGAACCAATCAGCACAGCTTTAATGGGCAATATTTTCCACCTGAGATACACCTCAATACAAGCTGATGGCCAAGGGGTAGTGGAACTCATGATTGGTTTTTTTCCTTGCAGCTACTCCTCACCATAGTAGTAAACACAAAATGCATTTTAAACAGCCCCTCTTTTATTTCACTTCTGAAACAGTATTTTAAAATTCCTAGTAAGTATCAAAATTAACTGACATTCAGCAGGAAAAAATTGTCTGTTCAAAGAGTACTTTCCTCAGTATAATGCAGCAACCCTTAATAGAAAGTCGTTGGCTGAAATGAAAGATCAGTTTTGCCATTTTTAATGGTGGCAGATTGCAGAAGTTAAAAACTAAAAAGCGTCTGGGTTTTTTTAAGGAAGCAATAAAAGTGACCACAGGCATTGTAAGTTCCCTTGGCATTTGAGCACTTTTCCCAAGAAAATTAAATCTCATTCCAATCTGTGCTGTTATTCGGTGAAGTGTGAGTTACCTGTAACATCCTGGAGCAGGGCATTGGCAGGTAAGGGACATCTGAAAGGTCCCGACATCTTGTCGTAAAGGATCACCATGGCTACAGAACTGGTACATATTTTTATTTCTAATATATCAGACTAAACTAATAAAAACACTTAATATACAGGAATCTGAAAATAAACAAACAAGGTGGACCCTTTGTCTCAAGAATCACATTTAAAAGACCTTAAAGCTCGGTCTCCATCTTTGTATCCGGTAACAAACTACAGGTATTTGCATAATCCCAGTGATGAGCAACTGGTTACTGAAGGTTTCTTTCCTCAGCACTTGATTCAGCCCAGCCTAGGACCTCATTTTAGGATAATGTGCTTCCTTATATGGCTTGCCGTTGCTTAAAATCCCAATTAGATTAAAATATTCTCCCACCCTGAGGATTTCCTCAGTCATTAGTCAGAAATGAGATTCACTTTCTTCCCACCAGAGCACTTACTGCCCCTGCCTGCTCTGGAGGCACTAATTACTGCCAGCAGTAACCAGCAGCTCATGACTGCTCGCATCGTTAGCCAGCCTCCAAAGAGATCATCAGCACTGAGCACACTGTCCTTTGCTCCCTCCCTGGGCAATACTCACATCCTAATGTGAAGCCATCCCACTGGTTTTTTAATAATCTCATATTCCATAAAACATATAACTTGCTAATCATACAACACAGCACGTTGCTGGCTCTTCTGCGAGATGAAATGAATGCAATGATAACCCAATCTCTTTCAGTGGTAACAGGTCCTTGGGTGACTGTATCCTGAGCTGCCTCTGCAGGCTATCACATCACTGAGCAAGGCAAAATATCAACAGCAAAACTCACTTTTTTTCAGGATTCATCGTGTATGTGAAACACAGGCAGATACTTGGATAAAAATATTTTCATGTCAAGCACCAAACTGCCTCAGTTCCACTTTTATTTGCATTTTCTAAGCATGGGTCATCAGAACATGACCTTGTCTGCCTCAGACCACCCTGGGCTGCTCGTGTGACAGCCGTGCACAAACACTGGTGCCTCTTCCCTGAATTCTACCTGGCCTCCTCTCTGCCTTCACACACGTGGGAATGGCAGTGGCTTGCTTGAATCCAGTGGGATGTTTTTTGTCATAAGGATCATTTTTAACAACTTAGGATCTTTTTTGTTACACAAAAACACCTTGACTCTCGGGATACAGATTGGTAACTTTTAATGAAGCTTCGCAATTTACATTCAATGTGTATCAGTACACAAAATATAAGAAATCACATATACATATAAACTTTGCTTTGTTGTTTAACAAGCCAACCAGAACGAACAACATAAGCTACATTTATTCACACAACAAAATGGAACATTTCAAGCTTCATTCACTGATCAAATATCTCAACAATTTATGGACCAACACTATTTTGCAGCTGCTAAAACAACAATCTTCCATAAGGAACAAATAATTTATGTCAACAGACACACTGACATCACATTCTACAAAATGAAAAAGCCAAGTTGAACACTGACTGAATGTTTCCAGACTTCAGCAGAACTAACATGAAGCAATAGTGCAGAACTTCTACCTGCATCAAACCTGTCCACCATTTATCAGCCTTATGACTGAGAAAAAAAATCACATACAGAAATTCTTTAGGGTAAATAAAGCCATTTCATTACAGGGCTATTTAACCCACTGAAATTTCAATTTTTTTAAAACAAAAAGGAAATAGCTTTAAAAAAAAAGAAATATTTAAACCTTTTGGATTTTCATTTTCTGACTTACTAACTATTCTCACATACAACATGAATTTGTACTTTGTGAATAGTTTTGGTCCCTCAGACTGTCTTCTCAGTGAATCTGTTTTTAACTACTTTGTTCAAATATACCAACATTTTGCTTACGTAGTTATTTGAAGTTAAGTAGGTAAAAATAACATAGACCTATCTTAAAACAGTATCTCTCATTTTCGGCTTCTGAATAGCATACAGTCACAAAAACCAAAGCTCCTTTTAGCAGCATTAAGGGGGAAGGGCCTTCTGTATGAAGCTGTCCTGAACATTTTCTGGTACCTTCAAGTAATTGAATGCTCTCAGCTCTTCAGACACAGACCCTGCAAAAACTGAGCATTCAGTTTGTTTTCACAAACAAAACCCTGCTCCCAAAGCAGTTCTGTGCAGAGGTGCCCATTTGGTCACAGACATTTTCACAACACACGTGTGACCCTTTATAAATGAAGCAGATGTACCACATGAGTATTTCAGTTCATGCACTAGGGGAACACTTCCAGAACCATCCTTAATTTGGGAGGTGGGGGGGAAACTACTGTTTTCACAGACTAACCACTGCTTTATGCCTGTTAGTTTCAACAAAATTTGTTGAAAGGACCAAAAGCTCACCAACACACCTCAAAACATAACTGTAAGGAAGCTGAGCTCATCTGCTTCTGTGCTCCCACAGGGAACCTCAGGTTTTGTCAGTGATTTGAAAGGAATGCTAACACTGATGCAGAGTTTGCAGCTCTCCCAAAAATTCATGGAACAGTAAATAATTAAGAGGTCAAGTCAATGAACCAACCACAGTGGATCATTTAATAAACTGGACATAAGCAAAATGTCTTTTATATATACAATTGGGAAATTCAATGCCTGGAAGCACAGAATACCCTTATGGAAAGGATGCTTGACTTTAGTCCAGAAAACAGTGACTCTGCAAAGGATTTGAGGGTCTCTCTGGTAGAAAAAAAATCAACCCCTTTTAAAAATCACCCTAGAGATCACTTCTGCACTTGTAAGAAGCCTGTTAATGGGAAAGGTTTGGTGCAGAGTGTTATAAGGAGCCGTCTTCACCTTAGTACATGGAAGGGAAAAATATAGATGATTTAACATTCCACTACCAGTTTTGGAAGGGATGTATTCAAGGGCATCTTTAGGAGTAGCAATATCAAACTGGTAAGCAACAATAGCAAACCACTCACAATTTAAAACAAATGCCAAACCACTGAGCCTTGAACTCCTTTTAAGGTACTGCCCGTGTAGGAGCATTGCCTCCATCATCTCTTCATAGACTAAGTTAAACTTTACTGTCCCATAGAGCTGAGAGGCTGGAGGTTTATCTGTTTGGAACTTCCTGGTGACTCTGATATTGCTGCAACCTTCAGAGAATTCTTGATGGAGCTGAGTTCCCACATGTGTAAGTTCATGACATGCACGCCACAGCATCCGCTTGTGATCTTGTACAGGTTTTTAAGAACAGCTTTCCGGAGCAGAATGTACACCCAGGGGTCTAAGATCTGGTTCCACGTGGCCATTCGGAGGGCGAAAAGTATCGTTTCACAGGTCTCCTTTGAGCGACCTTCACTAATCCCAATCCTGGCCATTGTCACCTGAAAAAGAGAATATTTTAGAATTATGCATTATACACCAAGAGAGCATTTAAATTACCTAAAAACTGAGTATTTTAAAACTGTACATTAAAAAACATACAAAGAGAGCATGTAAATCGTTTCAACGTTGTCTCTAATCTTCACACCTGCGCAGCATCAGTGCATCCCAAATTGCAATGTAAATACTTTCAGGCATACAACATTTATCATCCTAGAAATCCTCTAATGTTTTACAAAGGACATACATGTGCCTCTGCTGAATTACTGCTACTGAACTTTAAGCAGAGGATGGCAACCAGCCAGGGAATACCCTCCAAAACTAGGGACTGATCTGAGCAACAAGTAAAAATTTAATCCAGAATTTGATCTAACAAAGCGTGCCAAGACTGTTCCAGAAATGGATTTTCTCAAGAACAGAATCCACTTGTAGGTCAGCATGTTTTTTATAACAGCTATTTATTTTTTCACAATTTGCTAATTAAAGGCTGCATAAGGAACACAAGTACCTTGATTTCAACAAGAAGATTCACATTTTTCACGCTGCAGCAGAACACGATTTATTGACACCAGAGGATTTAGAGATCTGAAGGAAAATTTAAGCCATGGTGACAAAAGCCACTTGTCAGTGGAGACACAGAGGGTTTCATTCACCTCTGGAAGGGCTACACATGGACAGACCTCCACCAGCAACAACACTACCAGAGCCAGTAATTCCACATGGTGGAATTCCAGACCAGCTCAGCAGGGCTGAGGATACCCAAGGGCCACACCAACCATGGCTCTGGTCCCCTGCTCTGCAGAGACACGAGCTGGGCTGTGACAGCCCCAGGGAAACTCAGGGCACTGGACTCCTGCCCTGCAGATACCTCCTTTACAGGCTGGCTGCCACTGGGCGTTTGTAACCTGAGTTCTGTGAGAGGAAAGCCTGATCTGCCAAGCCAGGAATCTGCCAGAAGATGGTAAATTATGTCTCCCCGTTATTAATGTTAAAACCACATGAAGACTTTTTTGGAAGAAAGATGAAACACTGTAAGGCTTTTAGTTCCAAAGCCTTTAAAGCACTGCAGTTATTTAACTAAGAAACAGGATATTTTACAACTGATGCTGCGAGTACACTGATTTATTGGGCAGTGAGAGGTAGGGTCAGGCTGTCCAAGTGCAGGGTTGTAGTTTCAAAAAGATGCATTGAAAAGAAACTTAACAGAAAAACTAAAAATTAATAATGAATGGAGAAAACTAAATCTCAGTATTCCAGCAAACCTATTCTACTTATTTTTAAATGCTTCTCTGTATTTCCAGACCCTACCTATAGCTTGCAGGTCAGCACATCTGAGTATAAACTTGAATGGCACAAAGTGAATGCACAGAAGGACACTGAAGTTGTTTGATGAAGCATTTGATGGAATGTTTCTGTATGGCTTCTACAGGAGCAGCAAAGGGAGCCCCCAGGAACATTGCTAAGGAAGCTGGTAGGACTGGCAGGAACACGGCTGGGAACTGGTGAGGGGAGGAGGAGGAATGTCTGAGCACCAAGCCAACACAAACACAAGCCAGTTCCCTGAATCTGCTTTTCACCCCACAACCACTGGGCACATTCCTCTCTGACATCAGCATCCCACCCAAACTCGAACAACTCCTTTGGCTTCACAGGGGATGTTTCTTCAGGGTAGTCTACATTTTATTTATTAGAGGTCCAATACCACAAGGCAAATTCAGACAGAATACTCCTTACTCTGCAAACAGGACTGGGCAGCAAATGACAGCTCAACAGAGTTCACAGACCAATGTCCTTATCCCATACAGTATATCTGACTTAATACATACATACAGGTTACTAATCTGACTCTTGATGTACTTAAAAATTCATTTGTTGCTCCTCTCTCACATTCTCTGGAGTTAATAAATGCCAAATCCAATGCAATTTCATGCCCAGAAAAACACACAGTAGACGTTGCTAAGAAGGAAAAGTAGTTCCATCCAGACTTTGTAAAACTTATTTTCTCATGTTACCTAGAACACTTGTGAGAAGTGTTTGCATTTAGAAGTGATTTTCATTGAAGTAATCACCTCTAAGTGAATCTATTCATTTGCTGCTCAACATAAATGACTTCTGCTTCGATTATGGATTTGGATGAGGTAAACCAGGACAAAAAGGAAAACTGATACATAATTTATGGATTTTGACACTTGGAAAAGCTTCATCCAGAACATTTCAGTTGCCTCTTCTGAACATCAGACATACAAAAAATAATACATCTAATTCACACACACCAAGTAGAGCTTATGTACACAGACACGTTTAAGCAACTCAGCTATAGGTCTCTCTATTTGAAATAATAAGATAAAATCTAATTATCTCCAAATTTTGTTTTATAAAATACAATTTTCCTAACCATATTGCTAACATTATTTGGGAGTATTATGCAGAAATTTAGAAATATTTTCTTTCTTACATCTTTAAAACTAATATAAAACAATGTCCCAGCTTTTTGCAGTTCAGAGGCCAAGATTTCCATATAGAAATGGAATAAGACAGAGAATCCCATTACAGCCCTGAGCATGAGCATTTTTACGCTGAAACACTTGTGGTAGAGCCGCAGGACATGTTGCCATCACTTTGGGTATGAAGTGAGAGAGTTTCTCACTCCTCCAAAGAGACTGCCCTATACTGGGGGGACTCTTCACATCTTCTGAAAAATCATGAAAGAAAACTGCAAGCAACTGTGCAAAGAGGAGACTATATTCTGGAGCCTTTCTAAAGTCATCTGCTGATTTCTAGAACAATACTTAAACTTCAGCAGAAGAGGGGCGGAATGGAATGAAGCTAATATAAATTATTATTTCTATCACATTTTCATAGTCAAATTATTTAAATTTAAATTCTTAAAATACTGTTCCAAAGTCAGTTTGAAACCATAAGTTATAAAAAGGACTAATACACTACCAGCTATTTAATAAGGGATCTCATTGAAGCAAAACAAGCAGACAGTCTGTGTTTTCTCCCTGGGTGTGAGAAATTCATGTCACTGAAAGGGTTCAAGTCATCAGCTCAGAAACTGCCACCAGAGCTTGGTGCATGCCAAGTGGACTTTTGAGAGTGGGACCTCCATGGGCACAAAAGGAACACTTAATTTATTCTGATTTGAGTATTAGAGGTCAATAATTGGTTCAAAGTCAGGGAAGCAATTCAAACCCTTTTTTCCTTTCCCTGCAGGTACACCAAGTTGGTATGACAAAGGAATTCTGTTCTCTGTAGGCAGCAGTGGGGAAGAGGCAACACTATTGCATCATATTTAATCACCTTTGATCTCCAAACTGAAGTTAATATTCATGCAGATTCAGCAGCATGACTCAAAAAATTATTCCATAGCTGGTAAATAATAAACGTAACTCATGACATTTTCTAACATATTTAGAAATGTAAGAATCCAAGTAGCACTCTGGTGATTTATACACTGTTTATATGAAGACAGCTGTAATATGTCTCCTTGGTTTGCAAAAAAAAAAAAGTATTACATGATGTAACTATGATAATTCAAACTTTCTTTAGAAAAAGTACTATAAAAGCATAAACTGTAAAAGCAATTTTTTAAATTGCTTTTTTAATTTTCTTTTTACATCAAGGGTACCTGCTGGAAATATATAAAGTTACTCTGACTCATAGTAGTCCTTGCTGGTTTAAGAAAGGACCTGAGAATTCAGAGTCCCTAAAAATATAGAGAGAAATCAGATTTGTGTCAAGGAAGGACTTGACACAATACATTAAACTTCTACAAACTTTTTGTCCAATTTTAAGCTTCATTAAAACCAAAGCTCACTTTGCAAGATCCAGAAAGTCTGATGGAAAAAATTTTTAAAGATCTTGAAACTGTTGACTTCTTCAGTTTTGCACCTAGCAGACAGCATCAGAGAATTACCACTTCCCTGAGGGACAAAGCTCAGAGCAATAAACAAAAAAATTGCTCCAAGGCTTCACACCGTTCTCCAAACATAAACAGCACTAATTTAATTTTCATTCCAATTGGATCTACATGAGAACAACCAATAGGCTCAAAGGCTGTGCTGCTTAGTCACATTCCTGTTAGTACTCAAGGACAGCTACTCAAAACAAGCAGCTGACTTCAGAGCTAGTTAAGAAATAAGACAAAAATGACACTTTGATGCATTTCACCTCACAGGCTCTAAATCCAGGATCTATCCTTGACTTCAGGAAACTGGAGAAAACCCAATCACCAAAAGACTGACATGGAGAGCAGAACAGACAAATATCGGAAATTCTTGTCTTCTGCAGCTCAGCCTTCAGACTCCACTTCCCTGGGGGAGCCTTGCAGACCCTCCCAAGCCTCTTCCTCTTCCTTTGGATTTCCTTACAAGCAGTTCTGAGTATTTCCATTAATGGAAGGAAGTCCATGGATTTTTCAGTATTTGCAGAACACCCGTATTTTGTCACTATTGCCTATGTCAAACCCTGAGGTGCAAATCCCCTTCTTCTAAACCACAGAGGTTTCAAGGCAGAACTTTACTGATTATGTCCCAATCCACTGAAACAAAAAATATACACTTATTTTGAATTTCTAGAGTTTTTGGAACTTTACCTTTGCATTTTACAAAAGCAGCTTCAGTCTAACAGGCAAGGGATCATACAAGATGACATTTTGTACTACTCTATAAACACAGACCTTAAGAAAATAAATTTGCAAAATAGTGTGAGAAAGAAATAAAAATGCATATATCTTCACATTTTACGTGCCATTTTTTATCTCCCATGTAGAGCTGTTAAAGAAGAAACACAGACAGCAAATTGCCTGTACCATTGCTATACTGATCTTGCAGTATACAAGCCAAGCATTTGTTGCAACAAAGCTGAGTATGCTTCGTTTTAGTTTTTATGTGATTCTGCAAGTCAGTTTAAAAACAAGAGCTTCCGAGAACAATATGCAGTGCAGCACTTCTACCATCAAAATATTAGTACAAACACTGTTCCACTTATGCCACATAATGCCTTTTATGTTCTAGATCTGCAACATGCTTTTCCCCTAATGCTTTCTTTTCCCTTTCTAAAAGAAAAAGATTAACTATATCTTCAACTTTTATATACCAGATGATCACTTAGCTTAGCAATTAAATTTTAACTGATCATAGTGATTTTATTAAAAAATGCTAATTTAAAAAGGAATTGTAGACAACAAAACATATGAGCCAGCTTTCCCACATCAGAGTCCACAGAATACTTTTAAGAGAATATGTAGTAATTCCTTATGTACAACTTGCCAGGATCAGCTCTTGAGAAGTAGCAGCAGAATAATTTTCTCTCATGCATATTTCTTTGATAAAATAATAATGCTACTAACAATTAAGAGTGGGTCCACTGGCTCACTATATTTCCCCCCTTAAAAATGAACTGCATAAACATTTTGAAGGTATTGCTAAACTACAGAAGTGTGAAAGAGGTGTGAAAAGTCCAAAAAGTATAGAGAAAACAAGAAAACACAACATTTTTCATGAAGCAAATAAAAGTATTTTCTCATATTCCTTTTTCAGACACAGCTTAGTCTGTGACCAGGCAATTTCTCACTGAAGCTGACAGGAAAGAAATTATGAAGTAAGCCCCATAACCAGAGGGCAGGGGCAGGTCCTGCGTACATGAACTTGCAAACATTAAGTGAAAGTGAAGTTTTTATTTTCTGTCAGCTGTCCCCTTGGACACTACCTATTTTGTATCAGTTTTGTTGTAGGATACATTTGCGCTGGGCTTGAATAAAGCATTTGAGGTCACCTCTTTGTTTCTCCTAAATAATAAAAAAATTTCTATCTTGGATTGACAGTCCTCCATCTTTATTTCCTTTCCTTGCCATCAAAATAAGAAATACTTCAGTTCAACTAGCTAGCAATGTAATTATTCTCACAGCTTAATTGATAACTCATTTGAAAGGAAAGCATTGTGGATATGGATATAAAAGATTCTAGCATTGGAAACTGCAGATGACTCACTTCGTAATGAAAAGACATAGCGTCCATACCAAAGTCAAATAAACAACCTGTTTCCTGAGCTACATTTTTGAAGTTACAAAAAAGCCTGTTTCCACAGCATGAGGAATTTATTCCTCCCTAAGAACAAGGCCTCTAACAAAAAACCTCTTCCACAAAAGAGTTTATTTTATAGACAGAATTAAAATATTCTTTACCCAGCAATGGCAGAGAAGTTTTACAGGACAATTTTAAGGACCAGGAAACAACAGAGTCTGTCTAATATCTATAATAAGGACCATCTTCAAGTATTTAGGAAGGCAAGGACTATACGTATTTGGGATTCATTTATTCTTCCATTAGTGTCAGTTGGATAAATCTTCAAACCCCAGAAACTACCTATTACTTCTCTATTGTCGCTTTGCTTTTCCAGCATTTGAAAGGAAAATCATGTTTTTCATGCTTAAATAAATATTCTAATTTATTTAGGAGCAGCAGAACTTCTCCCACTAATTCCCTACAAATATCCAAAGAAAATCACAAATAACACACAATACTGGGGAGGAAGAGAACTGTCTGAATGAAGAAAAAAGTGACAATATACAGACAGACTGGGGGAAGAGGAGCTGCAGAGGCCCATAACTATAGAACAGCTGAAAAAGTTGGAAGAGACCTCTACAATCATCAAGTCCAACCATTAACCCAGCACCACCACACTCACCACGAAACATTTTCCATATGCCAAGTACCACATCCACATCCTTTTGAACACTTCCAGGGATGGTGATTCCAGCACTTCCCTAGGCAGCCTATTCCCATGCCTGATCACCCTTTCAATGAAGATATGTTTTCCTATTTTCTATTTAAACTTCCACTGGTGACCCGTCCTTGTTGAAGATGGACTGGAGTCATATTCACCTAATCACTCGGTACTATCTGATTTGCAGTGTTTGAAAAAATCTGACTGGAGGCAAAAGAAGACATGATGGTTGTTCTTTCTAGATCATCTTTGTTAAAGTGACTTATTCTATGTATCATTCTGAAGGAGAAAACTTAGCAACTATGATCAGAAATATCAAGACTAACGAATTAGCAATATATCTACCAAGCTGGAATATGTAATTTGCTATTGCCTTTTTCTTTTACATTGGCAATAAATTGCAAGGGCCTGCTGTGCAGCTCAACCACCTTTCAGGAGGAAGATGGAAGAGAAAAATCAAGTCTCCGTTCAGAAGTGATTTATTTCTCATTACTTCTACAAATGCACGCCTCTGGTAAAAGATGGATTCAATTTTATTTCCAATTCACTAATGAACTGTAAATCCTAAAACAAACTGCTACCACTTCCTTCTGCTTCACTTTTTCTCTTTTCATGCAGCAAAGCAGATGGGAATGTAGCTGGTCACTTCTCTCTCAGCACAAGAGTCTTCCTCCCCACAAACTCATGTCCTGATGTCAGTCCTCACATGGGTCACAAGGTGACTCCTGAGCAGATTCACTACACCCTTGCCATCCTACCCCACCCCTGTAACTTTGGGAGCCCAAACCTCCTGAGGGGCAGCACACAGGTCCAGGACAGCAGGAGATGGCAGAGTACCTACAAAGCAGCTCCAGCTCATTCCACTGTTCATCTATTTCACCTCACCCAGTATGAAAATGAATCCCAAAGACTGAGTCACAAGGACTAAAACTTCACTGTCACCCCTGGTGCAAACCCTTTCTGTAGTGCTCTGCTCCCTGAGCACTGCTGTTTGTAAAAGCACACCACAGGAATGGGTGCGCTTTTCTAAAAGCTGTGATGGGACAGCGTTCTGCACTGCTGGGCACACAGGGAACCTCCATCCTCACCGGGGAGCCTGCAACCCAAACTGCAACTCAGCAACCAATTCCACAGCACTGGAGACACAAGAAACTTCTACTAGAAAGCACCATGCCACAACACTTCAGATTGTGAATTAACACCACAATAATTCTAACAATAAATATTCTCTCACAGAACATATGAATGTATATTACACCCTGATGTCTGTCATTAAAACTGGTGAGGATGAATGACTTTCTGGAGTTTTTCCATGTGAGTGTATTACTCCCTGAGATTTTTCAGCAACAACTTTACCATTTAAAGTGTTTAGATAGTCAGGAAAGACAGCTTTCCTAAAATAACCATCCAAAAATGGTTTTGCCATGTATGAAATTTTCCAAAGATAGTTATGCAGTGTATGACAATTTCAAGTAAGAAATGCCTGAATAGGTGTCATATCTAGGAAATAGGAAGAATTCTCTTGTATCAAACAATGGAATGAATGTCAAAATTACTTACTTTTTAATATCAGACACAAAATCCAAAATCTTAACCAAGTGAAATAAGAAAGGAAAGGTTATAAATGATAAATTTATTTTGGTGAAGTTTTCAGAATTTGATTTCTTGAGACGGCAACTTCAAAATTGAAAAACAAAACCAACCCACATTTTCTGTGAAAGTTTCTAACATCTGACATTTGAAACAAAATACTGTGTTTCATAGTTTAGTTCTGTATATAACATCTAAACTTAAAAATCAAAAAGGAAATAATTATGAAAGAAAACCAGAAGCACGTTATTCTGAAAATGCCATGTTCTCACATGACTGGAAACCTGCCTTCCTTATTTTTTCTCTCCCAAACAAACGATCTTACTGTATTCTGATGGCACTGCATTAATAGAAAAGGCTTTACGCAAATTTTTCCAAACAGCACAAGTAAACATAGATAACAAAAACTATATTTATGCTTCCCCAGAAGACTCTGGTAAAGGGCAATAGGTCAATCTCAGCCCTCCTTCCTTCCCTTGTTCATATCTTTACCACTGCCCCTTTCTTCTCCAGCACTTTCCTGTTGAGAGTATCTCAGCTCCCTGACTTCTGTGAGGGGGAGGTAAACACTTGAATTACAAATATAGCCACAATTACTATACAGTTTCTAAGCACTCTCTGATAACTACACCCTGGCCCAGGCTTATAAATATTTTTGTTAAAATGATTCATGTTTCTCAGAAAGGATAAGGCCTGTAAGATCTCTATGTACTGTAAAAGATGAAAATAGGAAGACCAATTCTGAACATCAAAACAGTACCTTTAAAATTCAGTATCATTTTAGGGAGGTGTAGTCTAAAATTAATGTCATGCTAGGTCTCATTTAACCTGGTGGAATTAAGCAGCTGTGCCACTTAAGAGTACAAAATTTTAAAAAGTTCTCTACAGCCAATACTGAGAAAGGTATGAACATCTTATCCAAAGGTTTCTGATATCATAGAAACACATCTGAATAGGTGGATTGGACTTTTAAACGCATTGTATTAAACTTTGTCACTCTCTCTGCCAACACATGCTAATTCTTTCCAGTAGTATTTTCATGAGGACAAACAAAAGCACACTCAAATTGTCTGAGCTGCTGAATAAACCTTATTCCATGGGAAACTAAGCTGGAAAGAAACTTCTGTCTTGAGACTAACAAAAATTTCAATCAAAATGAGTGTTCTCTTTCCTCTTAACTCATCAAATGAGTTATGTATTTCAAAATACCTTTTGAGCCATAATATGAGAAAAGGCAGTAATCTTTCAGTAATTTAACCTTGAATTATCAGATGTTAGGAGAAGCTCAAGCAAGAGCAGTAATTGAATTTGCACAGAGTTAGTGGATGTATTGAGAAACTCAGCAAGCAATCAAAGGACCATGATAGGAGTGAGAGCCCTTTCTCTAATGTAGCTCAAAAAGACAACCAAACTAGGGAGCATTTTATTCATTCAAACAGGCACTCCTGATCTCTGACACAGCTAGGTCTGGAAGAGAAATAACTACCTACAGCCAGCAATAACTATCACTGTATGGAAGCTGCAGACTAGAGACAGAGGTGTATCTAGCAGGCCTGCTGCTGGCAAAAAGCCTTTTTCTCCTTTCTCCATGAAACTGGTTGATTTATTAAAACCATTGTGACAGCAGTGGGCTCCTAGGGATGCATGGACAGTGTCCAAGGAGTCCCCCCATGGACCTGCCTGCAGGTCACCTCCCCTAGCACAGGCAGGGTGCGAGCTGTTCCCACACCAACACAAACCACTTCTGCTGACATACATCCTCCCTTTGTGCAGGGTCAGCAGGCAAATGTTCTAGCAAGAACTCAATGACAAAAGCCAGCACAAGCAGAGTAATTATCATTGATTATCTTCTTTAAAATCTGAGCCCTGAAAAGGACAGGTAAGTGTCGTTTTCCCCTCTGAAAGTTTACAACAGCATTCAAAGCTGCAAGGTTAGCTGAACATATTTAAGACTGTCTCCATCTTCACACTTCAGATATACACCTGTGGAAATTGAAAGACTAATTTATTCTTTTTCAGAAGAAAAGATCACTCTCCCTGTTGACAATGCCTGTGCACAACAAGCTCAGGGTGGCTGCAGCTTAGACTAATAAATAGTAAGATAATAACACACTTCTGCAGAGCAGCCTCACATGAGATCTGAGATCTGGCAGAGCATGGACCTGCATCTTGGGACATCTCCCTGCTTCTCCTTAGCTGCGCTTTCTGATTGTGAGAAATCATCAGTAGCAAGTGCACAAGGGATAAATGTTTTAGTAACTCTTTAGTTGTAGGGACAATACAACCAGCAATGAAGGCATACAAACAGCATTAACAAAGCAACAAGTTCATATATATGATGCTCATTGCACATATAAGCATAAGGCAGTGCCAACAGAAATGTAAACTGCCACCTTAATAAAGAAGACAGAAAACAAGAATGGAGGGAGAGACTTCAAGAGTAGCACAGGTATGAACACCTGACAAGGGACACACATGGCACACATGCAAAAACACTCAAACAAGATGCAGAGGATTGCTTTGTGCATCCAGCTACCTTACACTGCACACAAGGATGTGGCCCAGAAGTTAATTAGTGTAAAATCTGACCTCCTCCAGCACATACCAACCCTGAGCCTGGCTCTGCACCCAACACAGCTGGTGGAGCACCCAGGGTGGGACGGGGTAAGGGATTCCAATGAAAGCCTCCCTGTTAGCACATCAGCTTCTCATTCTCAGAGAGGAGCACTCAGACCAGCAGCTTCTGAGTTAAGTGATTCAGTAAATCAGAATCTGAACACAGCCCTAGGTGAAGCAGTCATCAAGCGTCACTGCATGAGACAGTCTGAGGACAAGAAGTCAGAGTTCAGGGAGACACAATTAGCATAACAAATTAGAAAGAGATTATGTGAGAAGGGACTGATAAAAATTAATCTAAGCAGTAAAAAACTCAACTGAATAACAGTTGATTTATTAATATGAAATAAACAGAGCTCTTCCCAAAAAAATCCAGGAATGGCTATTTTCTGCAGTAGGAGGGAGGTAAAACTGGAATGAAATTAATCAGTTAACTGCATGGAAAAAGATCTTAACAAGAATAATTTGAATGCAAAAGTATTTTTCTCAGGCTGTTTCACACATGAAAAAAAATAGAAATGTCTCTGTATCATAATTTGTTCCTGTAAATAAATTCACTCTGAAATAAATCTCTCCTGCCCATAGTTACTGGCAGTTCACTTTGCTACTCCAAAAAAACAAATTTTATAATATGCTTATCCCTTGAGCCCTACAGAATACGACATGCCGATGTCAGAATTTGCTCACACAAGCACAGCTCCAAACCAAGCTGTTTTATGACAGGCCAGATGTCAAGTCACAGCCAAAAAAATGCTTTATATAACAATGTATTTCATCAGAGGTGCTTGTCACAAAATGCTTCTGCCCAACTGTCTGCTCTGGGAATCCAACCTCTAGGGACCAAACTCATCCAGCAAAATTGGCATACCCTTAGCAAAGGGCTAAGGTCTCACAAGGATGAGGAAAGCTGACACTATACAGAGAAGTTGAAGTTACTATCTTCAGAACATATTTACCTGGAATTATCCATCACAAAGCAAAGTAATTTAGACTGTCAGAACAAATATGCCTCTGCAAATCATTGACTATATATATTATTATAAAAACTCATAAATTTCACTTGTTTGGGTCTTTTGTGAATTTTCTCCTGCTCTCAACTCCTCAAAAGGCATCAGTGTTCCCCCATAAGCAAAAAAGTAGGGAGCACCTCTCATTCTCACACTTCATTAAGGGAAGATTCTATCACAGTGGCAGAAAACTTGAAAAAGCTGCTTATTTTTGAAAAACAGACAAGATGGAGAAAGAAATCAAAAGGAAAAAATATCTATCAGAAGGAAGTTCCTGTCCAGGAGCCATAGGAAGAGCTCCATGCCATGGGCTCTGCATTTGAAAAATCCTGCATCCAAAATCTTCTGGAATTTTAAGACAGAGGTGGTGATTGATTGCAATACTATATATTATTATTTATAATATTAAGTGTTAGCTACATATACATTTACACACATCTATAAATAGGGATCATTATCACTGAGCAGATGCAAAAGTCAAGATCAGTTCCACACCAGACACTGCAAAGGACAATCCAGGGTCTTGTGACTGTAGTGACATCTGAAAATTATATTATCACAAGACAGTGACAATGTCTGAATATTAACTCCACGTGGAAAAAAAATTAATTTAAAATCTAATAATGAAGTAAATCTGCAGATGGATTACAGTATTGGACAGACTTGGTTATGGTAGCCATACACATATGTCAATGGACACACCAGATTAGATTGAAAACAGAAGGGAAATAAATAAATTAAACCCCCCCCCCCCCCCCCAGTCAGATGGGGAATAACACCAAATGAATCCAAACTCTTGTATCTGCAAACCACATGTGGTACAAAACAGATTGCTTTCCTCCACTTTCTCTTCCAGAAGTTTATTTGGTTTCTAGTAACTTTGGTTTACTTTGAGGCAATTGACTCTCATGAAACATTTTGTTCTGTATACTCTTTGGGACAGAGAACATAGGTAGAATTCACAATTCAAAGACTAGACTTCAAATTCTGACTTTTAGACTTAGCTTGAGAAAAAAAAATAAAAAGCAAATGATCACAGAACAAGCATGTGTTTATATGCTTTTCCAGATAATTTTACCTATGAACATCTGCTCATATTTATGTCAAGAAATGCTTATGCTTATTTTGGTATATGCTGATTATATTATAGACTGTAAACCATTCTTTTTACAAACTCAAAGCCCTGAGACCTTTCAGATGTATCAGACAAGTAGGTCTGAATCAGCAGTTAGTCATAAAGCATGCAATTTGATAAACTCTGGATCACTTTAATGTAGCACTTGAGCAGTACATTCCTGACAAAGCTTTATTCAACTGCAGACCAAAAAATCTTGCTAAATTAACACCACACTTGTAATTCTGTTTGTAGTCTGTTGCTAGCAAAACAAGGAATGGGTAAATAAATCAGCAAATTAGCTGATACAAACTCCATGATCCTAACAGCTATGAAAGGAAATACCCACAAAAGACCCTGTTCCATTTCATTTCCCACTGAAACTGGCCAAAACACTAATTATTCACTTCCTTGAAACTTTGTTTCAATAATCTAATCCTACCCTACACCTACTTTTTCTTCTTTTTTTAAACTCTTCCTTTCTAATGTAAATTGTCCACATTGCAGAACTATTTTCCATAATGCCAGGCTGATTATGGTGTAAGTTTGGCTCATCTCATTTCAAAAGAGAGCCAGAGGCAAAGCACCACAAACCCAGCAGGCACAGAAAGCATCTGCAGGTTTGCCACCCAATGAACCAGATTTTTTTTTTGTACCAACTCCCCTCTGCAACAGTCCTGAAAAACACCAAGTCCAAAATTAAGCAAGAAGTCGTTCACTGGCCTGCATCATAAACTGATGAAAACACCAGCTCCGAAAAGGGTCTGAAAAAAAATTCCCGCTAGACCAATAATTAATCTTCAACTACAACTCAGATAAAGTTAAATATTTTAATGAAAGCAGTGCTGTGATTTCATTAGATTGCCACAATTTCTAAAATTATAATTTTATATATGTAATATATATAATAATTAAAATTGAATGGCATAACAAAATCAACCATAGCTGTTGCAATTTAGTGTTCCTTGATGTGTTGAGTATGTGAAGTATCTCTTTTGAACTAAAAAAAACTTATAGCTCTTCTGACATCCAAGGATTTTTCAAAACCAAATTAATCCCTGCTTTTAACAATTATTTTAAATGAAAATAAATGTCATCAAGGGATAATAATGCTGCTATTTCATGGCAAGTAAGGTCATCATATGAGATGTTTTTTTTGAAAACCATTCTGTGGTTTGCCCCAAACTTCAGCTGGTGTCTGAAGTAACTGTAAAGAAGTTCCCTACAAAACTTGCTCTGCTGCTCTGACAACTTTGTTCATGCTTCACACACTACAGCCACGACACTGACAGAAGCCAACATGAATTTAAACTATGCTGCAGAGCAAGACTAGAAAAATTCTCTGTGATTTGAACAAAAGTGAAAGAGTTTTTGTGCAGTTCAGTGATTGCAGGCATTCATACCCAGCCTTCCTCCCTGAAGCCTGCGATACTGGATTAATTAAATGCTACCTGCCAGATATACCACACTGCTGCAGCTAGGCTAGTGTCAGTATCTAATTTTTAACTAACTCAGGTAACTTATACTCTACCATAGGCAGTGAGCAGATGAAATATAGCTGGATCTGATACAAATCTCAGACTTAAATGTCAGTATTTGTTAGTTCAAATCAAAATTGCTCCTCATTTATATCACTGGAAAACTACAGAACCCTGTTTCTAGGGAAGAAATTAAGATTCCATATGACTTGTAATTCAAACCTTCTGACCCTAGCAAAAAAAACTAAATTTCTTCAGACAGTTTGCCACACTAAAAGGACACAAAGCTAACACCAGCTTTATAATGCCATACAACTGGAGCTATCAAATTCTTTCTCATATCATTTCCTTTGCCCCTGCTGCCTGACAGGGCAGGTGCTACCAGCACTGGCACTGACCCTCTGGGAGTCACAGCAGGGACAGTCCCCACACCCCTGCCCACAGCAGCTCTGCTGTTCATCTGTCCACATTACAAACCCAGCTTGCTTAGGTCTAAACCAAATGTTGATTTCAACTCACTGCAGATACGACCCTAAAGCAAAGCCCTTAACAACCTGATAATGGAGGAGAGGATTTTAGGTTCTTAACTGTTACCTGCCCTAACAAAGCTCACAAGTAGCAGTAAACTGTTGAAATAACAGCAAGCAGACTGACATGAATAAAAAAAAATTATTTCCACTGTACAGAGTAAAAAGACTTCCCAATCCTAGATTTCACTGAATTTTTGGAAGAGCTCAATATTTGTTCTGAATTATTCTAGCCATGATTCTTCTACCAGGGTCTGCTTCAAAGCACTGGAAATACAGTCCTCACAATCACTATATACTTAGCTTAGAGTATTATTGATCACAAGTGGAGAATAACTACCAGCTTTTTATGGATGCATAGGTACATACATTATGGGCAATATGCTATAAAATTAACATCACTGAGTGGGTGGAGCTGTTATCACAACTTAAGTGCTTTAAAACCTGGAGACAAAAAAGTATAACTTTTATACAGTGATGTGCATTAAACATTGGCAAATACATTAGGCTCTTACCAGGAATGGGCTCCAGCAAATGCAAGAAACACACATTATAGCCAAGAGCTGAATGATCATTTCAAAATGATGAGATCTGCCTTGTCTTTGTTGACTTTTAAATTTGACTCTTAAGAGGGTAATTCCTGTGACAGCATTGCACAGGAATGAAATAGCAAGGGCCAGGAACCCAAGGCAAGAAAAAAGTAAGAGATAAAATCTGTCTTCCCAGTCCTCAACATGTTCTGTTTTATAGAAGCACCAGGTCCTCGATGCTTGAATTTGGTAGGCTCTAAACCTAAGAATAGGCAGCAAAGCTATAAGAACAGCAAACAGACATACCATAGTCAACATCATTTTCACATGTCTAGAAGTCATTTTTGTAGAGTGAAATATTGGCTTAGTGACTCCAATGCACCGTTCAACAGCCATCACACTGCCCAAGAAGAGTGGGCACAAACCAAAGAAAACCATGCAGATGCCAAAAACACTGCACAGAATGTTGGACTGATTAAATCGAATCCAGTCTTTATCTGATGCATACACAAACACTGCGATGGCTCCATTGATGAGGTGACCAAAGAGATCTGTGACAACCAAACCACTGGCAAGAAGCAAAAAGGAGGCTTTTGATTTCTGTCTGAATCTCTGGTATGCCTTCATGAGAATTACTATTGCAAGACTGTTGGACAAAATTCCCGCCGTCATGAAGATTATTGAGAAGAAAACTGAAATCTTTTTCTCCGTGTGGCACGTTGAGTTTTTCAAGACTCCAAATCCAGCGAGCCCTGGTGATTTTGAACTGTTCATGGTTAGGAAAGGAGACGCAGCCCTCAAAGCATTTCAGCAGTCTTGCAATCAAAAGGCATCTGCAATATTAAAAACAAATATACACAACGCTGTAAAAGGCATACCACTGTTCAAATGGCATTTGAAGCAGAAATTCCCTAGTATAGTCTGTGGTACAGATCTAATTTTCCAGTTTTCTGAGTGATATGATATGGCATCACATTTTAAGCTCATCATTCACAGGGTAAAACAATTATCTGCATGCATTATACAATTATACATGCATTACACATGCATTACACAATTATACCTTACAGAAAATTTAGAGTCTGCATGCATAATATATATAAAATATATCATGGTTATGTACATATAGCAGGATAAACAATACAAACAATTGTGGTGGTTAAACTACGCTAAACAAATGTTTTTGCAACAAATTCCAAGAATGACGGTATTTAATCAGCCCAGCCACAGTCAAAAGTGAAATACTGAAACTGGAGCATCTTGAGATCATAATCACACTCAATTTTTAAACATTTATTTTCAAAACAATGTCTTAGCATCTTCTAAACAATTCTGCTCCCACAAATTCAAGTTTCAAAGCTTAACCTAACCAGCACTGAAACCTTCAAGTTCCCAGTGCCCTCGCTGAAGCACAAACTTGGTTTTTAGACGCACCATAACTCAGAAACCAATTCTGCAAGTTACTTTACACTTTATCTCTCATCTCTACTCCAAGGACATTCCTAACAGCAAAACCTTCCCAGGAGTGGGGGGAGGGGGGGAGGGGAAGTAGAGGGGGAAAAAAGAAACAGGCATTAACAGCCCGTATATTACAAACTGCCGCAGAAGCCTCGCGGTTACCGAGCTACATCGGGAACGGGGCACGCCGGATCGAGGCACTCTGCCGCCCGGGAGCGCTCAGCGGAGCGCGGCCGGAGAGCTCCTCAGACGGAGCGGAGCGGAGTGGAGCATCGCAGCATCCCTGCACGGCTTCCCTTCACAGCGTCCTTTCCCGGCTCCCCGTGCCCAGCCCCGCTCCGCGGGCAGCCCCGCTGGTGCCGGAGCAGCTGCGCCGCCCCCAC